>CAJQZM010031324.1:8003-31508 GCA_907164665.1 Colias nastes | reverse complement strand
ATATAGGTCATCACAAAATAGGTGACCGATTTTTAGTGCAAATATAAATCAATACGACATGTTCATATCAAGCGACAGTTTATAAACTCATATGTATTTGTAAAAGTTCACATGAATAAAAAAGTGTGAGTATAAAGTTTACACATTTGACGGCGCTAAGGCTGCTTATTTTATTGTCCTCGTAAACCGTGACCGTGTCATTTTACTATGTAAATTAAAAGTTGGTTTTAAGGTTATATTTATTTGGGTATGCAGTATGCCACAATTCATACAGAAGTTTAGTTTAACCCCATATTAGAATATCTATATTAATAATTTCGTCAAAGGGTACGGTAGACTCGATCGAAACCTTATATGAATAACAAAACATAAAAAAATATTAATTTTGAGTCGACAACATATATCCGCAAAATTCGGATTATGGAGAATTTCGTTAAATTTCAATTGCACTGACAAACCAAGCAAACCACAGTCACCATCTTGGGTAGTTAATAAACGTTCCGTTGCTTAGATACGCCTCGCCAACGTTTAGTGAATCATAACAAAAAATACTTTTCGTCAGTCGTTGACGTTTCTCGAAAATATTGTTTTTGACACTTTTTTATGATATACTTTTTGTTATGTGTTTTTTCTTTAAACCTAAGATTGGCCGATTGCGATAAAAACCATAGAAAGAAGAATACTAACCATAACCTTAAAGTCGAAGTTTTAGTTCAAATGTCATTGTCATTTTCCCCAAATTTTAAATGTATTATTTTATACTTTTTCAATAAAGATTTTTATACTTTTATTTTTATACTTTTATACTTTTATTTACTTTGTTTAGTGTATACTCTCTACCATAGCAATAGTACTCTGTGCTCTCTACTTAGTCTGTGCTTTGTTTGGATTACACACATCATGCCGAAAATCGTAAGTATTTCATAAAATGTTTCGTTGGTCGTGTCTCTGTCTTCGTTTAGTCTTTTGTTTGATGATACCTATATCATTTTGTTAACAGCCGAATCTCCGTGCATTTGGTAAACATTGTCACAATTGTGGAAAGTGGATGGAGCGAAGGGCTCTTCGTAAAGATGGTGAGTAGTATTTTAGTAGGTATGTGGGCAGGTTGTGTTTTTAAGTGAATTTTGTTTTGTTTTCTTCTTAAAGTGTGGATTTGTAAGCCTTCTGCATTTAAAAATAAAATAAGTACTTATTTACTTCCAGTGACATGCAATTTTTGTAATGGCAGAATATTTGCAAGAGATGGCAAACAAAAGCAAATGTGCAGTCGATGTGTGGAGTGCGACAACATTATACTCGGTAAGCGGCTCAATATTTTTTCTCTATAATTCGACAAATAATAATAAATGACCACATGCATAGCCTGTGTTGAGGTGTCATGAACACATACAGAAACACACGATTTTTTCACCGTTTTTCTCGATAATGAAATGAACCCCTTCATGCGCAAGTTCTACTTGAACTTGGCTGGCTCTTATTATACAATAGACATTATTAATTGTATAATATATTTTTGCAGATAATTTCAATTATTGCGAGTGCTGTGGCCTAGAAACAATTAGGCAGTTAAGAATAACCAAAGCTCGGACACTTTCAAACCTTTTTCCAAAAACCGGCCAAGTGCGAGTCGGACTCGCGCACCGAGGGTTCCGTACAAACCTGCTGTTTCTTTTGATTGCGTTGACATAGAAGTTTGATTTTGTTACAGCTTAAAGGTATTATAGACCTGAGTATTTGGTATGAATTTCAATTTAATACCTCTACGCGTTTATGAGGAAATGGGTAGTAAGTTTAAAATTATTAAAAAAAAATATATTATGTGATGTAACTAAAAATTTATGGTTTTCGTAATTTTTCCTTTATCTATGCTATAAGACGTTGCTTCGTACCAAATTTCAAGATTCTAAGTTCACGGGAAGCACCCTGTAGGTTTTGATTCCCTTGCAAGTGTCGAAAATTTGCGGCATAAACGGCTGTATCTTTTGATTGCGTAGGCTTAGAAGTTTGATTTTTTCACAGCTTCAAGGGACAGTAGACCTGAGTAATTGATATAAATTTCAGCTTCATACCTCCATGCGTTCCTGAGAAAAAGGGTCTTGACAGACGGACGGACGGACGGACAGACGGACAACAAAGTGATCCTATAAGGGTTCCGTTTTTTCCTTTTGAGGTACGGAACCCTAAAAATGTAACTGCTCCTGTGGCATCTGTTAAATCACTAGCTGCCTCTACAATACAACCTCTAACTGCTCCTGTTCCATCTTAATCATTTGGGATGAAGCACCCATGACTAAATGTCATGATATTGTTGTAGTTGATCGACTCCTTCAAGATATAATGAAAAATAAATTACCTTTTGGAGGCAAAACTTTGTTATTCGCAGGAGATTTTCGTCAGATTTTACCAGTTGTAGTTAATGGGTCACGAAATGATATTATAAAAGCTTCAATTAAGCAATTTTCAATGTGGCCAAACTTTACTCAACTCCAATTGGCTCATAATATGAGAGCGCACGATGATTTAGAGTTTGCTCTATGGGTATTAAAGGTAGGCGATGGATCAGCTAATGAAGATGATGACGACCACATTGAACTGCCTCAACGATGCATTGTAGATAATTCAATTGTAGACCATATTTTTGGTGTTTCCCTGAACACAAATGATTATAAAAGTTATTCAATGAAAGCTATCCTTACTCCCAAAAACGATGATTGTTTTCAATTGAACGACCAAGTTGTCGAAAAAATCCCCGGCCTACTTAAAATTTATGAAAGTTCTGACGCTGTGGTTGAGGACGACCATAATGATGTTTTAAACTATCCCGTAGAATTTCTAAATACTATAACGCCTGCAGGACTACCACCACACATTCTAAAATTAAAAGTTGGTTGTATAGTAATGCTTTTGAGAAATTTAAACCCGACTGTTGGGTTGTGCAATGGAACCCGTCTTATTGTTAGAGCGTTAGCTTCACGTGTCATTGATGCCGAAATTATTTGTGGTAGCCATGTGGGAACCAGAGTTTTTATTCCTCGAATTCGTCTCCAGCCATCTAACAGTCAACTGCCTTTTAAATTTTGTCGGCTTCAGTTTCCCATTCGCATAGCATTCGCTATGACAATTAACAAATGCCAGGGACAAACTTTCGACAAAATCGGTATATTTTTACCTAATCCTGTGTTCACCCATGGACAGCTCTATGTTGCCTTCTCTCGAGTTCGAAGATTCGATGATGTAAAAATTCAAATTATCAATACCACTGAACAAGGCTTGAAAGGTGATAAATATTTATCGAAAAATGTTATATATAGAGAAATTTTGTCATAATCAACCTGTGATAATAGAGAATATTTTTTTATAAGTACCTTTGCCAAATTCTCGGATAAGTACTCATTGTAAAATTACAATTTACATACCTTTATAATAATATTCTATGGATTGTATCTTTTTGTAGGATTATGCCATTGAAACAGTCAAACTGAACATAAAATGTTCAGTAAATGTTTTATTAATTTTATATAAAAGATAGAACTTTCTCCTCTGCTGAATAGTGACTTGGTTTGTAAGAGCCATGCAATGAGACAAGGCATTCTGTGTTAAAGCTGATTTATCCCTAGGAAAAGGTAGATAAGGCCTAATCCTACTATTATTCTTGATTTAGCCAGTTTGGTTAAAGAACCACAATTTCATTTTTTATTTTTAAAATTAGTAAGTACTTATCTACCTGTCAAAGTAGAGAAAAAGACTGAGTGCTTAAAACAAAGAGGTTTACACAGAGTAAACCTTAAAAATTATATGTTTTGTTAATTTGTGTTAGTTTATTTTGAAATAAAAATAATTTGTGTAAAAACTTTTGCAGTTTTTATTTATTATATTTATTAAACATAACGAACGAAGCTATACGAATCTATGCCTTGCTTATTCCTTTAATATTCCTTGAGAACCGATGACTACAGAAATTTCTACCTACATTTTGCAACTAGACGTGTATTATGAGTCAAATTTCACCCGAGCGAAGCCGGGTTTTCCACTAGTAAATAACATAAACTTATCACTGTGAATATTTAATGTGCGAATACAGTTAATTGCATAAATGTAGATGCTATTTATTATAATAATTGCTCTCATGAGTAAGTTTAGTAATACGAGATAAGCTTAATATTAAATGAGGTCAAATGATATACATTTCCAAGTTAAATTAATGTGAAATATTTAGATTAATGTATGCAATTTTATAGATTTGTTTGCTTTATATTTATTATTTTGCATTAGTCTAATGATTGCTTCTACGAATAGTTAGATTATATAATTAGCTTTGAAGCCAAAAAAGATTGTATTTCGGGCTCTTTATTAATATTATGCGTATCGTTTTTAACCTCTTAAATTCACTACCTTTTAAGTTTAACACACTTATACATAAAGATTGATAATTATAATGCTCTATATATTGTATTGAATGTAGAAACATATAAATTTAATACAGGTACCCAAAGTACCTAGCACTTCTTGGTAGCTTCATAATATATATTATTTTCCTTTTATATTATTTTTCCTTCCCTAAGAATAGTCAATTTTTGTATTCAATACACGATGTTAGAAAGCGATACGCGGAAAATGCTGAAATCAGTATCTTTACTGATTGGCTTGGGATGAATTATCTTTTCCGCTCAATTAGGATTCATAAATATTAGGTATATTGCTTTCTTTAGATAATCAATTTAAATGTAGGATTTCCACTTTTATCTATATAATAAAAATGAATCACTAAATGTGTTGTTAAGTGTAAAGATCGAGAACGGCTCTACAAATTCGGTAATTTTTTTTAACATGTTTGTTAAGACACAAGCAAGGTTCTTTCACGAAAAAGGGGCAATGGAACATCGTCTGCTGGGGCAGCTAGTCAATATAAAATGTATGATATTAAGATTTCGCAAGTCAATTGATTGAAGGTTATCAAGTCACGCCTTCATATTTGCAAGAGTGCGTCATGAATATGTTGTCAACCATAATATCATAACGAGTTATTAAACTACATTCAATTTTGGCAATTTGTGAATAAGCATACTCACCGGTATTAAATTTTTAAAGCACAAAAAATAGAAAAAATATATTTTATCAATTGTATTTCTTAAATATTTCAATACTTTTACTCGTTATAATACGTTGGGATAGATAAAAGTTTAAGGCACATATAATTCGTTGTAGGAAAAATTAGTACTGCTCAGCCCTGTTATTAAAATCTAACAATGCTAAAAGGCTAAAAAGGCAATCTTAAATATAGTTTACCAGACAACCCTGCCAGTAATTTGTAAACAAGCTAGCAGTTTTAATACTTCCCCTGTCGATAGTCCAAGGGAGGTATTGAGGTCGTTTAGGGCTCGTTTAATCGAATCAAGTGCTGACGTAGCACTTTCGTCCCGATTGACGTAACGTGGGTCAGTAATAGATGGTGTGGTCTATAATGTACGGCTTTAGTTTGCTAACTGTTTATGTTTTGTTTCTGTAAGGGTAGGGATTGTGTGAGAATTGGGTGATAGGCTTGTGTGGATTTTTACATATTTTATAATGTTTTATTTATGATTAATTGAATTCTATGTGCTGCTGCTGTAGTTCTCCTGATAATGTAAATGCGAATTATGATGTAGATGGCTGTCTGTTGAGGTTGTTTGTCAACCAATTACACTGGAACGGCTGAACGAATTTCGCAACGGAAAAAGTAGATACTCTCCTTTATGCAGACGAGCGTAGCTGCGAACTGAAACTTGTAAAGAATATTTTCGATTTCCGGGCAAAAACTCTTTCATTATTTTTCCGTTGCATTCCAGAACGTTTGAGCTCTTTTTAAATATTTTCGCTTTATTTTCAAATCTCTCGACGTATCCCTCTCGAGTCTTAACTGACGGTGTTTGTTAAAGCCTTACTTGCGAGGATCACACTCATTGGCAGTTCGATCCAAGAGCTTTTCTGGCTGCACGCCAGCGTTCATCAAATGCCTTTTGTTTTTACAATGTCTTTAATTTAATGAAAATATCTTAAAGCATTGTATTTTATAAGATGAGTTTCTAATAATTATACTTAAAATGAGTAGCAGTTTGAGAAAGAATCAAGAATTTATAGAAAACTTTGAAAAAAGGGGTACACATTCCAATTATCACCACACTTACCACCACATACAGGTAATATCACAAAATATACCATTGAAATTAGAATTTCTGTCATTAATTTATTTATAATATTCATATCAGACTTTGGTTACTCCTATGTAATTTCATCATAATTAGACTAAATCTTCAATTATTTTTTTATTAGCATAGGGTTTCTGTGTCAATCTATATTCAATATGCATGTATCATTAAACTCAATGATATATTGTTCTACAGTTGACAAGTTCTTATGCTTTATCACCCACAATAAAAGTCAAACAACCAACAAGCTTAGTATACAAGAACCAACAGCAATTTTATTATATCGCGAGCGGGATCGAATGCATCAAATAAAAATAAGCAGTGCAGTATATTGAATTCTTATCGACACTCGCATCATTACATGTGAGGCGGAGTCGATGTCGGTTCTGTTCCGGATATTGCACTGCATATGCCAACGATTGCTATCTCGAACGCGTACCTATGTTGTTATGTGCGCCTGGTACTTTATACTTGGTTGACAATGTTTTTGAAGATAAGAAATAAAGTTTTTGTAGTTTATTGCGTATGGGATGATAGGTGAATAATACAATTTACATAATATGTTTTAAAAATGGCATTGCATGAAAGACAGTATACAAATATCTAAATGACCGAGCCTTATATCTTCTTGGTCAAGAAAGCAGAAACGTAACTATGAATACCAAGTTCTTCTTCATATTACAGTATTATGTTAGTTTTCTACACTCCAATCACATTACAAATACTAAAAACTAAATTAAAACCAGAGAGTCAATGAATGTCATTAATTTTCATGGAAATATATTCACCGAAGCTCATATTCCCATAGCCATTACTGGGATAGTTTACAAAGTTGGAGATAAAAGGTCATTCGCAAATCCACACTCCCAGCCACAATCAATCGAGGTCGTTGGAATTGAAAGGAGGAGAAATAGTCAGATATCGCGGGAGATATCGCAAACCCTTGGGACAAATAGAGGTATAAATCTCGGTTAAACAAAGATAACTAATACACGTATTTCTGAGAGGAATTGGATATCTGAATTTAATTAATTTCGGATGTTCGATTCGCGTGCTGCGGCTGATAAAATTTGCTTGATTGGAATTTGATAAAGGTCTTTTTTAATCGAGAGATAAAAAGAAACAGATGCGTATTGTATTTTGCATAATTAAAATTATTCTTTGGCGTTACAAAAATACGAGTTTGAAATATTCCGATTATTTTATAAGGAGTTTTAGAAGGAGAGTGTTGCTCTATAATTTTTTTATTTTAATTTATAAAGTAGTCCATTAGATAAGTAGTAAGTAATTTTACATGCATTATTTATTAATTCTTAGAAAAGCAAAAAGGAATTAATTATTATATACAAGCTATTATTAAATACTAGCGGTCCGCCCCGGCTTTGCCCGTGGTACATATTTACGTTTTCTCTACATAAGAACCATCCTCGTACTTCAAGGAATATAATAAAAAAATAATTATCGAAATCGGTCCACCCGTTCACACGTGATGCCGTGACAACGCGAAACTGGTTTCATTTTTATATGCATAGATTTAGAAAGTTACGTCTTATAGCACTCACAAAAGGAAAAATTTGCAAAAAGCATAAATTTAAAGTTAAAACATAAAAAAAATGTTTGTACGGATCTCATGGTGCGCGAATCCGACTCGCACTTGGCTGGTTCTTTTTTAAATCTAACTACTATCTACGTATCATTTAAATTTATCAAAATATAGCTTTTGTAACTCGACTACGACTATGTGACCAAACCCCCCCCCCCTGACACTAAAGCTGGATCCGCCCTTGCCGCGAAGCGCGTCGAACGCGGCAACTGATACACAAAAATAATCCTGATGGCATGATTCTGTATTCACGCGCGATGACTTATAGCGTATTTTCATGTATAACTTTGGTGTTTCTACACCGATTTACATGATTCTTTTTTTATTGAATAGGTAATAATGTTAACTTTTTTTAATTAGGGATGAGTGAGAGTGTTGTAAACGTAAGAGTAGACAAATATAATCAGAAAGCTCCGAATTGCTAAGCTATTGAAGTTTCACGTGTTATTGTTAATAGTGGTAATTTTAAAAGATAGACATATTATGCTGTCTAGGAATTTATTTTTATATAATAATAATAATAATTTAAGAACATTTGTGTCGTACATGATTTCTATGTAGCTTTAACCATTAAGGCTGCACACGCGACGGAAGCTTAAAAAATAGAGTAACTTCTCCCGTTTTCCCAATATTTCCCTTCACTGCTCTGCTCATATTGATCGTAGCGTAATAAAAAGTATACTATAACCTGCCCAGGAGTATGAAGAATAATTGTGCCAAATTTCGTTAAAATCCGTCGTGTAGTTTTTGTTTCTATAACGAATATACAGACAGACAGACAGACAGACAGACAGACAGACAGACAAAAATTTTACTGATTGCATTTTTGGCATCAGTAGCGATCCCTTATCACCCCTTCATAGTTTTTTTTAAATATATTTCATGTACAGAATTGGCCTCTCTACAGATTTATTATAAGTATAGATTATTGGTTAAAAACTAAAAATGCATAAAGTACCTATTCGGATGCAAAGCAGTAACTTTCCTTTAGTTCTCCAATTAAGCAATTTATTGGAAGTTGTAATAATAATAAGATAACGGTTTTATGAAAAAACTGTTCAAAGAATAATAAATAAATCGTGGCATAACCTATTAAAAAAGCTATAAAAGAAAAAACTTAAATATAGAGAATGAAGGTTTCCGTGAAAAATTCAAAGATTTATTTAAAGTTTATTCATGCTATCGCGGAGTTCTTGACTTTAATAGTTGTAATAAGGCAGTGCCGCTCATAACAGTCTAAGCTAGACTTTTAATTAACATCATTATTTTAGCGTAAGAGAATGTTTGAATTATTTATTCAAAGATAACCGGGTAATTACGAAATTATACTAGTAGTCTCAAAGTATCAAGTCACAGAAAGAACTTTCTTATAATATTATTATTTACGTAGATTCTTATATTTCTAAATATATTTATCAGAGTTTTTTCGTATTTAGCGTTGAGTCAATGTTAGTGGAGTGATGTTTTATTATTTACTTATTTTAGTTGTGTACTAGAACTTACTTCTTCACAAGAAATTATATATTAGTTTTTATTCCAGACTACGTTTTCTATATATTTGTACCATTAAAATCAATTGTGTTGTTTGAAGGATACCTGTACAAAAAGACAAAGAAACTACAGTTTTCATGGACCTAATATTCAATCACGAAAACATGCCTATATTAAAACACTAAAACTACAAATAGAAATACCAATTATAAAACTTTTAATAGTTTAATAACTTGCAAATTTCGTTCGTCAGTGAACTCGTCCTTTCACTGGCTCATCCCATTAGTCCATCGTCGGCTTTAAAACATTCATAATAAACTAAATTATGATTTGTTTTTGAATCTCATTAAAGTTAATCCTTACGAACTATATGTAATATATAAGTTTAAATTTTGCTCCCATTTCTTTTAATGCCTCAGCCCCCGGAATCACAGACACAATAGATTCTATTGTGTCGTGGCCCGATCGGGTCGCTCGGTGGTCAATGGGTTAATAGAATCTCGTAGCTATAGCTTGAGTAAGAATAAACAAGGAATCTAGGTAATTCACCTGTAACAATTACCATTATACTGTGATTTCACAAAAAATAAATTGGTTGTCTTATTCAAATAATAAATCCTAACTAAAGCTTGTTTATACAGACGTTTTAAATAAATTAACACTGTTTAATTAAAATGTGTCAAATCACGTAGCGGTTAATGAAAAGAAAATAATGGAACACCTTTTAGAAGAAGTTAAAAATTGGCCGTGCTTCAAAAGTTCGGAGCGAATAAACATTACCTAAATAAACAAGGCTGGCATTCCCTTGGAACTTTTTAGGGATTCCGTAAAAATATACTTAATTGGAGTTTAGTATAGTTTGTCGCAGCGTCCGCAGTATGAAAATGAGTTTGAAAGCGCCTACAGAGCATCGCCAACAAACTTTGATGAGGCCGTATTCGACTTGATTTACATTCATGGCTTTTTCTCTCGTCTAGATTTGTAGCTGTTGGAATTTCATTCATATATTCGTATCGCAATGTTTGTTTGGAAATATTTTAGCTTCAGCTCGTATTTTGGTTTACAGGCCTCCAATCAAATTAAGTAAAATCTGAGGTGGATTGCTTTTTAGATATTCGTGTAGGCGTTCGCGTAGGTGGCGGGTTTATTTTTAATCTAAAAAGTTTAGCAGTTTGCTAGATAGAACATTGAACAGCAACGTGGCTTATTATTATTTATTTTTATAGCGAATTGGCTGTCGTTAACATTGAGTTTTTTGAGGATTTACCTTGGTAGATACTAAGTTCCCATGCAGTAAGACAATAGGTGAGTAAAACTGATTTTTCAACAGATAAATATTTGTGATAAGGCTGAGTTATTAAATATTTACTCTTTGTTTTTATCTTTTATAGAGGCTTTATTTATACGAATTTAACAATATATTTGTTAGCAATCAAATAATATTTTACAGTTTTTTTTTATCCTGAATATATTGTGTTCTTATTGAATTTGTCGGCTGCGAATGTCTACAAGACTTCAATTTAATAAAATAATATTTTTACAAAAGAGTTTCGAGCATTGTGCTAGAAAGGAGAATCTCATTACGTAGTAAAACAACGGAGAAGTAATAAAAAATTCCATAGATTAAGAAATAATTTTCTTGTGCATTTTCATAGCTCGAGGTGGGAAGCCATTTAATTTTTTTATCCAGTTATTCTTTATGTTATACAGTAAAGAGGTTCTGAACGAGGTTATAAAGTACACCACGTATTTAATATTTATGAGATTTAAATTAGAAGTTGTGTTGTTTTTTTTTTGTTTTAACTTAGCTATGGATAGTGATATCAAAGAGTTATAATTTTTCTTGATTTTGTTAGCTTTTCGACCTAATAAAAATTTTAATACTCTAATTACGACAATAATTTAATAACGCTTTAAACTACTTGAATACTTTATCGTTTTATTTGATGAAACAATTTTCTTGTGTACATTAAAGCTTCAAAGCCTGTGAAACAGTAAAATCTACTTAGTTTTAAATGATCTTCTATTTACGTTCTTCGAAGTGACACATGCTTAAAGGGGATTGCTATAAAAAGACTCAAGATTTGTTTTGTATTATTTGAACGACTGAGCAAATAAGACGTGGGAGTTTCATACATATTCACAAAGTTTCGAGTGTTCATAAATAAACATAACTGATATACCTTACAGTCCAAACTATGTATTAAATCTATACTAATATTATAAAGCTGAAGAGTTTGTTTGTTTATTTTTTGTACGCGCTAATCTCAGGAACTACTGGTCGGATTTGAAAAATTCTTTCGGTGTTATATAGCCCATTTATCGAGGAAGGCTATAAGCTATATATCATCACGCTAAGACCAACAGAAGTGGAGCAATGCGGGTGAAACCGCGGAGCACAGCTAGTCTCAAATAAACAAAACAATACTTATGGAAACATTACACGTGGTTAACACATTAAAACATATTTTTAGACAACAATATGCTAGAATTATTTTTTCTAGGCTAGATGGCTGAATCTACGATCTCTGTCTAGTAAGTACTACTGCTCTACTGGTCAGTATAGCAGATAGTAGTCGAATGTGACGTCATGAGTCTTTGTTTAAAAGAAGTTATCATGAATTATCAAAAAAATGCGCTAGAATTCAGTCTAATGCCATAATATCTTACAGAACATAGCCTGATTTTACGGCAATGTTTTATTAATGAAGGTAAACAAAATCAAAGTCTAATCAGATCGTTCAGAAGTTATTTGCTTGGTTGTTTTACGTTTCCTCAGACGTTAAAGTTTGATTTCCATTTCTGGATATCTGATACTTAGCCGGGATTGACAACCCTTGCAAGCAATGTTTGTAGAGGATAGAATTGTGATTTAGCATACCTATGGAACTCGTGATATTTTGGTTTTTACAAGCACTTAGCACGTTCACATTCTATCCTATAATTTTATGAGGAGTAAAGTAATAAATCTACCGTTACTTAACAAAGCGTCACTAGGTTGGAAGAATCGCAAAGTCTGAAGAATGCAATGAATTCGGGCGTTGAATTACGGTGGAGTATGTCAGAGAGGTTATATACCGCCCTATGGGATGGGCTGTATGTCTCCATAAAAGCTTTATGTCCCGTGAAGTGACCGACATTCCGACAGCCCGTCTGTGTGAATGTTGACTGGGTGGAATTAGAGGTCTTTGAATTTTCGACTCTGTTATTCGTCCGTGCACGGTTGTACGTTAATGTTTTGTGGGAAAAAAGATGAATTTTTGGATGACTAATGATGTTTGAATAGATTGAGTTTTCAAATGTTTTGTTGCATTAAAAATTGAATTCTTTAATTCAATCATCCTTCCTTCCTATGAGATATCTATTATGATGAAGTTAACAGTTTTTTCCTACGCATTTTATCAATGTGACTTGTTTGCCATGTGGTTGATTCAGATCAAAATTATTACCTAGTATTGTTCCGCATAGAAGATGATATTAACTATAAACGTGACAAATAAAGAAAAAATAACGCTAAAAAATTTCCTTTTTCTATTAATATCTATATGCTATTTTATTCGAACATTTTATTTTATTTTTTGCCTTATTTATTTCCTTTTACTTCTAAATAGTGCTGAAATAACACCAGTTTGTATCTTATTTTATGGATTCCACAGAACTAGTGAAATAATATAGCTTTGGACTGTAACAGCCTCAAAGTCAATACAATCGTGGACAAAGCTATTTGCAGGCAGTGGATGGGACTATATTCAATCGGATACTCGTCATATTTGGATTTTACCTACTTTACTGTTTGTGTGTTTAAGATTTTAAGGGAATTCCGTTTGATTGTTGTTGTATGTGCTTCAGTATTTCAAAGAGAACATTCGGTCTCTCTTTGTTAGTGATCTGTTGATTTTGTTGGTTTTTATTTTATATCAGAACGTTTGTTACTATTAAAATCTATGTAAATGATAATCTGTTCATTAATAAGTGCGTAGTGAGTTGTATGAACACTGACTTGTGATGTTCTTTTTGCCTTTGTTTGTTGTTGTGTGTAAATAATATGGTAAAATTAAAAGCAGAATGATAATGGATACCAATTAATTGATGGAAATAGCCGTACTGTTTATTTCAATAAACTTGAAAAGTCAAAGAGAATCTTATTACTCAGCAAATGCTCATTAGTTAAGAGCAAGAAAAATAACAGAAGCCATAAATAAGGAAATGGAAGAAAACAGAACATGGAAATTAGTATTCATTTAGTGAGTATTTTTATTAGAATAGATAACGTTAATGTCGCTCATCTAAACTTTTATTATAATTTGGATCTATCCAAGGTATTCTATCTAGAGAAAAAATATTTATCTCCCATACTTAACTAAAGTCGGAAATGTATAATGAAATTCGAGAGTATGTCTATAATGTCTGGTAGGTTCCATGGCTTAAACGCAGTACTTACAGGATTTCTCCTTACTTCTACTTACAGAATGTGCTGCAATTACTTAGTACAAGGAAGGCGACGGCTGAATTATTAGGTACATATAACTTTCAATAAACGGAGGGTAATCAGTTTAACTACAATGATATATTCTATTGACTGAAGTCGTTAATAATGCTGTCAGCTGACAATGAGTATGTCGGCACTAAATCTGCAAGCGCATCAAAGATATGCTGAATCTATAAATTTGCAGTATACTAACGATGATCCCTGATTTCAAATATAGTTAGGAATTAAGTTTTAAATGTAGATTTCTAATATTGAGATATGCTTGTAGGCCAACAGTCATAACATGCATTGAATAGGTCGTTGTAGTTTTTATCTGAGCATGCACAAACATTTTCACAAGTATTCTTATGTAAATAATGCATTAAGTAAGTACATTCAAAAGTGAAATGACAAAAAATATTTAAAGGAAGAAGAAGAAAACTGTAGGTTTGCAGACCTGTTTAACGACTCTAGATTGGAAAGTCAGTGAAATGGCATTAAGGTTACTCGATGTTAGTAAAGAATTACTCGATGATTACTATCTACTAATGCAAAATTTTGTTTCGTTGTACGGTTAAGATTACAGGAAAATATGGTTCATAATATAATAAATACTAAATAGCAATGGTGACTCAGTCGTGAGGACCTCGGACTTCAAATCGATATGTCGGGGATTCGAGACCAGGGGTGTGCAGGAAATAAATTGATTTTTCAAATATTTATCTACGTATGTTTATAACATCATCACTGCTCGGTTAAATCAAGAGTTTCGATGACATGTAACATCCGCCAACCAGCACTTGGCCAGTGTGGAGGATTATTGCCTGTACCCTCATAGGAGGCTCATGTCCTAGCAGTAAGAACATATTATATAGGGCTGATGATGATGACGATGGTGATAGTTCATAAATATAGAAAGTAACTACGTATAGCATAGATATAAATCTATGTATACATACGTATCTCTAACTAACAGTAACAATTGCAAACTAAATCAACGTAATCTATATTCTCGCGCGTAATAGAGCATAATATATTGAGATTTCAATCCAGCAGTATGAACCAATCAGAGTGCAGGCATCAATCACACATGGTGGCGATCCATTACAATACATGGGATGGGACATGCGAAATTGATTGCCAACCGGTGTTATTATAAATTATAGTTAAAGGAATAAGATCCTGAATAACAAGTGATACATCATTATTTATTACTTCACCTTTAAGTATAACTGACAGGTGATTTAAGAAAAAAAATATCTGGTTACTTATTTAATAAGAAATTTTGATAGTCACTGTATTAAAAGGAAGCGATAACAAATGTTTTCACTGGTACAAAAACAATAATTGTTATTGATTTATAATTAATCTATATTTTATTTAAGATGTTCTATACAGTTTAGAAAATATTATATTACAATGTTAAACGAAATTCCACTTCTATAATTATGTAGGATATCTTCTCTATATCTATTCTTTATTGAGCATAAAGACATAAGTTGTTCAATATATTATATTCTATACTTGTGTATTGCAGATGCAATATCATGTTATTGCTAATTGCAGCAAAGCGTCTAATATATTATATCTAAATAATTATCAATACTTGTCGTCAGTGATGTACCTATAGTGGATGATAAGAAATCTGATCGATTAATGGTAAATCTATGAACCGCTTAAAATGTTTTATAATAATACTTTTATAAACAATTGCGGAACTAATACATTTAAGTAAATACAATCTCTACCGTTCCAGATACTTTTTTTAATTTTATCCAGATTAACAATTAGAGAATCCGGGAACTCCTAGATAATCCACATGCTACTTTAAAAAATTCAAAGATAAAAGAAACAAAAAATTTGCATTCTATCCTTAGTGTATCGTATTGGGACGTTTCCTGTACTCTGCATATGCACCGTAGCTTCAAATTCATATTAATAGGTAAAGTGTATAGCGAATTTAATATTGTATTCAGCTGCATATTCGGTTGACAGAAATATTGAAACGATTCCATACTGACGACCGATAGGTATGCACTTCCGAATACGTTCATAAACTCATTATTTGAGATTGGTTACATTGATAGCGTGTTACAATACCTGCGTTTCAGATTTGGACAGTAACTATGTGATATAGTGCTGAAATATATAATAACTGCATACTTACTACTTAGTCGATATGAAATCAATCAAACATGCTTGTTACTTTATTTTAAACGCATTTCAGTATGGTTATCCAATATTAATTTTAAGGAATTCTTCATCAAACATAGTTTGGAATCAAAATAAATAATATTAAATATTAATTGATGACTGAAAACTCAAAAATAGAAGTCTGAGTCTGATCCAACGACGTCATTTGATCGTATCTAAGTAGTAATAAATCATAATTAATAATTGCTATAAGTAGAGCATTTATATTTATATTTCAAAATTATACGTGTACTGGATTATAGTTCGAAAAATAATTTGTTTCCGAACTGAACACATAATAATGTTTGTGTAATAAAAATAAAAAGCAGTTGACAATTTAATACTCAATTTCATTTTACTATCGTATATACATCCCCGTATATACCTATTACCCGACGAGTACAATATGGGGGTCTTCAAGCGTAGAGTGAATAGGTACCTTCTAGGGAAGAGCGTACCATCTTAGACCACATCTCAGCTAACATCAGGCGAGATTGTGGTCAAGCGCTTCCCTAAACACAATAAAAAAAACCATGGACACAAATCAAATTTTAATAAATATTGTTAGTCTGGGATGATATCAACTATTCATTCGGAATTGCATTAATTAACAGATTGGAATGAATACTAAATCAATATTGTTATTGGCTGCACTTCATTTTGTTTCTTTGACATTTTGATTTAATTTATAAGCTTTAGATACATTGTATTTTACGATAGCCAATTTAGAAAATCAACGAACTTCTAGAATATTTATTGGAAATAACTTTTTTCTTTTGTCTTTGATTTTTGGTTTGATTGGGCGCACATTCTTTTGTCTTTCTAAAATGAACAGAAACATGTTCTGTTAAAATGCCTTTTTTGCTGTGAAGGATGAACTGAATGTTTTTTAGAAAAATATAATATATTTTTGTCAAAAAATACGTTTTAAAATCACTGAAGAAAAAAATGAGAGGTTTTTTGAACTCAATAAACAAGTAGGTATAGATGCGAATTCCAATTGTAAACGGCAATTTTGTTAAAATAAATGAAAGTTGATATCGTATTTATATCAACTGATATCATATCGATTGATTCTTTCAAACTCAAGATTAACATAACATCTTTTAGAGCTTAAAGCAAGTTTTCCACAAACCACAAGCATTACACACACAGTATAGTGTAGTATAATGAAAGTTTTCATATCAACAAGGCGATATTATACAAGGCTGGGCAGTTAGCGTCTTTAACACACATAGTTGGATAAATTGTTTTAATGTACGGTCAGAGTTGAGACAAGTTGTAACTACATTGTCCTTAGGAGTCGATGTACAAGTGTGGAACTTTGTGAAGTAGCTTCGTGGGGTTGAGCTTGCTCATACAATTATCTTTCGAACTAAGAATTGTATGTAAAGTATACGTAGGAACAACGTAATATTGTTAGATTATCTTATATTTTTATATCAAATGTTATTTGGAAACGTGCAATGTCTTTATTTGAAAATTTTAAGTTTTTTTGTATGCTTTAAAATTTAAATAAAAATATATTAATATGTGCACTGTGCGTGTCTTTTAGTGAACCTATTTAGCTTAGTTATATAGAGGGATATTACTCTTATTGCCTATACTATTTTTATATATATTTTTCCCATTAGATTAGCATTGATTCCTATAATTAATAATTACAGAATACTACTTAGTTAAGTAGAATTTATCAATCGATCAATTAATTTCAATTTAAATTCCAACAGTTAATTATTTCCCATAATGATTTCCTATAAATAAGTTAAATTCATTTTACCCTTATATTGGTGATTTATAACATAAGTACCTATTTAAATTGTTCTCGAAAAATAATCGGTAGGTATGCATACGAATGCATATCATTTTGCTATCAACTACACAGTTATATATGTTAAGACAGCTTTTACTTTTCACAAATGAATATTTTTATAGCTTTAGGTACTGTCAATTTAACGATCTATTTTTGACTAATACTTTTATATTTACATAATTAATGGCTTCCTTCCTTCTTCCGCGTGTAATAAAAATTTATAGACTCTGTCTTTATGGATGCGTGCTCACTCAATATTAGCACATGTTAAAATTATGTAACACGGTAATAACAGTAAGCAAGTTAGAAAAGGTATGTAAAAGCGATTAAGGGGCTATAAAAGAAATTAAAGTATATGTATGAGAAACAATTGAGTATTTGAATAAAAAAAAATTATTGATTTTTTTTATGTATTTTAAAACTTTATTATTAATATATTGATATTTAATGCAAAAAAACTTCAAAAAATTTTTTTTCCGTTAATTATAAGCAATTAAAAATTGATGAAATTTAAAATCAAATCACGTGACTACAAACGCGCCATGACTGGTCACTATAGTTGTGACGTCATAATGTTATAGCTATTAACTGCAGTTCAGCGTTTACGGCTATTACACGTGACTAGCACTAGACAATTGAAAATTTATTGAAACTACTATATTGAAAATTTATTGCTAAAATACGATTTGTTACTTGGTTCCGAATTAGTTAGTTAGTTCCTAAAATAATATTCTTGATGTTGATATATTTATGATCACCGATTTTTGTCAGGAGTTGCCTTTGTAGTATTCGTATATAATGGTACAAAACGATAACTTTTGAGGTTCGCCATTTTCAATATAAATTTAAATAATATAATTAACAATTAATATAATTAATATATAATTTAATAATGACAACAAAATTAAATAGATCAAAACACTGTATTTATTATTAACCCACTTAAAACCGACGGATTTTGTTCAAATTTTGAACACTGATTATTTATTGACAAAAGTGCTGATGTTGCGCTTGCTTTTGAAGAATTCTTCAGTAGTGTCCCTGCTACTATTACTAATAGTTTAAATTCGTCTTCAGCACTTGCAGAAACCTTTTTGAGGGACCATGTTGCGGGGTGCAGTACATTATTTGAATTACGACACGTAACTGCTAGTGATATTGTTACTGCCTTTAAGACGCTTAATCTAAAAAATACTTGTGATCTTTGGGGAATGTCCGTAAATTTAGTTAATAATATAATAGAAAATATTGCGAAAAATTTAGCTTTCATATTTAATAAGTGTTGTGACTATGGTACATTTCCTAATTTACTAAAGCTTAGTAAAGTTATACCTCTATTTAAGAAGGGCGATCAAGAAGACTGTAACAATTATAGACCTATCTCTATTTTACCAACATTAAGTAAGGTATTCGAGAAGTTAATATTAAACCAATTGAGTAGTCATTTTGCATCTAATAATTTACTGCACACCAAACAGTTTGGTTTCACAAAGGGGCGCTCAACCACAGATGCTGGAGTTGCACTTCTAACACATATATATAAAGCATGGGAAAACTCAAAAAATGCTCTGGGGATATTTTGTGACCTCTCCAAGGCATTTGACTGCGTTGAACATTGTACTTTGTTACGTAAACTTAATCACTATGGAATTAAAGGAAAAGCCCAGAACCTCATAGCGTCATACCTGCATGATAGGATACAGACTGTAGTTGTTAATGGAGAACGTTCTAGCGGTGCGTCAATTAACATTGGTGTTCCACAGGGGTCAATTTTAGGTCCCTTCTTGTTCTTGGTATATATTAATGATCTTCCCTATTATTTGCAGGATAGGTGTGAAATAGTTCTGTTTGCAGATGATACCTCATTAATTTTTAATGTGGATAGGCATGACCCAAATGTTGACGAAGTGAACAGTGCTCTTTTACACATATCTGAATGGTTTACTGCCAATAATTTATTATTAAATGCCAAAAAAAACACTTGTGTTGAATTTTTACTTCCTAATGTAAAAAAGTTGAACAGAGATATTACCTTGAATGGGGAGGTATTGCATCCTACTGAGTCTACTGTATTTCTAGGGTTAACATTGGACGAGAAACTACAGTGGGGAGCCCATGTCAACACCGCTGCAGGTAAGCTCAGTTCAGCTGCATATGCAGTCCGAAAAATAAGGCATCTCACCGATGAAGATACAGCTAGATTGGTTTATTTCAGCTACTTTCATAGCATTATGTCCTATGGAATTCTACTGTGGGGCAGGGCTGCAGATATAGAAACTATATTTATCTTACAGAAAAGAGCCATTCGCTCTATATATAATTTACGTGCTCGGGACTCACTAAGAGATCATTTTAAGAATACTGGTATATATATATGTATATACCATCACAGTATATATTTAATAATATTTTGCATGTACACAAAAGCTCCGACTTACACACAAGAGTAGGAGATAGACACGATTATGGCACAAGGAACAGGAATAGAATTGAAATGCCATTTTTCCGATTAGCTAAAGTTAAAAATTCATTTATGGGTCAAGGTATACGCTTATATAATAGAATTCCTCACAATATTAAAGAGTTTAGTAGTTCTAAATTTAAAACTTATATAAAAAATGTACTAGTTCAGAGAGCGTACTACAGTATTCAGGAATATATGGACGATAAAGACCCATGGAGGGTTATCGCGTAAAAACCACAGGACAGTTCTTTGGCATATTATGATATATTATGTAGTTAGATATAAGTTACATATTATGTAATATTGACATAATTTAAAAGAGCAACTATGGAGTTTCTTGCCGATTCTTCTCCATAGATACTGCTTTCCGAATCGGTGGTAAATGTTAAAAATACTCATGTAATGACGATTCGAAAGTGCTACTAAATAGTAGTCTAATTGAATAAATGAATGTTTGAGTTGAGTTTATCAAGGTCCGACGACAATACAATAATATCATAAATTTATCCTTTTATCCTGATAAGGATCGCTATCAGCTTAAAACATATGTTTGTATGTAACCAATTCTCCTTTCGATTCGATTTAGACCCACTATAAACCGACGGATTTAATTTAAATTTTGTATACTTATAAAAACCCGGTAACAATACAATAATTTCATGAATTTATCTTATTATCCTGATAAGGATGGCCAAGATTAAAGATTTCCTTACGTAAAGTAACCGTCTTCTTTACACACGATTTCAACCCAATATTTGTGAAAAAAGCGTGGGATGGCCATGTAGAATGAAGATACCTATCTATTATACAATCAGCTCATGAAAAGCGCCCCACGCTTTTTCCACAAAAATACTATGTATTGGTTATTGCTTGATGCCTAGATTAAGAATTATTATCTATCTTGAAAGCGTGTTTTTTAGTTTTTCAAACTATATTTATTTTTCTATCTACTGCAATGAGTGAAAACTAACATTAAGACGTCACACGCGCGCGGGTGACGCTTCGGGAGTTGTCGGCGTGTCTTCGGTACTGGATTCAAAGACTAATTTTTATTTTGAAATAACTTTTGAATTATTGCAAAAAAAATAAAATAAAAACAGTTTTGTTATAAAACTAATATATAATCTTTCCATTTATCACAAAAAAAAAATTAATTCAAATACTCAATTAAGGGGCTATAAAACTTATATCTATGACTCAATAGTTGCATAAAGATTTTTAAAGCAGAATTCGTGCAAAATGTGTTCTTGTAAAAAAATAGAGCATATCAAAATCCTTGGGAATGTCTTGGCCTATTTATATGATTTTTTTGTGTGATTTTGACAATTTTTTAATACTTGTTACTGATAAGGGTATTCTGGGAGATCTATATTTTCTGAGTCAATTAGTTAAATTTTAATTTGAATAACATTTGTGAGGTTCATATCCTTCTATTCTATTCCATTTAACGTAACAAAGCATTCAGAAGTAAAGCTTTTGTGATAATACTAAGGTACTTGTATTCTTTAAAATAAAAATAATTCTTAAATAGGTATGTATCTATATTAGATTTCTATATTTACAAGCATACACTGTGACAGTTCATTGACATCATTGCATATTGCTATTACTCGTCTATTGAGAACTGCACATTCTGAATGGTTTTCTTTGTATAATTTTTACATTGCAAGTCTAGCTCATTAACATAATGATGACTATTAACTATAAACGATCTCAGCGGAATTCACATTAACATTTTAGACGTATTTTACATAATTCACAATCTAGATCATGCATAATCTTAGCAATCTTAAAAAATACCCATTTTTTAAGGTCATAAGCGTCCAAAAATTTCGTAATACAGAGAATAAACGTATTTTTGTTGATAGCATTGAATAATCAGCTCAATAGAGCTTCCTTTAATAAACAGATGTTGCAATATGTTTTTCAAATATACATACATTTATGAGGGTATTTTTTCTAAGAAAAGATTAAGAACACATTGCAAACTTTTGGTCTTTGGGACCCGACCAGTTTGTTTTATCATAGTTTTAAATTAATTAAGATGGACTATGCAAGGATACCTAAACCAATCTTTTAGACATGAAATTTGTTTATGATCATTGATACATAATTACTCATCATTAAAAAATGACATGATTTTAATTCATATTTCTCACGTATTAACGAACTTCATAATCTAATCACTCAAAGTAATTATAAACTTGAAGGCAACACAAACATTTCGCTTGAGTGGTAGTTGTCACCGAATTAGAGGCTTGGTCAATGCAATCACGAACTAATTACGATGTTGTTGACTTAATATAACAGTTATTATTGTAATCAAATCAAACAAGTCAATTGTGTATTTGCGAATGCGTAGAGCGGTGATTGTTATTGGAACAGTTATATTTGAATGTGTAATACAGTGCAAACAGTGAATGTGCTTGTAGGTAAACATTTTTGTGAACGTGTATATTAAGTGTAAATAAAGTGTGGTGAATTCCTGTGTTGTGTAGAACTATGTAGTAAAAATACATGAGTATAAATTTTAGAGCAATTTATGCACGAAAGAAGTGTCAATTCTAGAAGGATTTTTGTTTAGGTACGTTGATGTTTTGATAATCGGTCAAGCCGTTTCAAATGAGTTTTTTATGGTTTCTATAAAGGTTTGCGTTGATAGCACATAATGACATGTAATACAGCAATAGGCTCTCATATCTTTTTTCTAGTCTGGAGTAGGTAATCTCATTTACTGCTGGAGCTTTAATCTATTCATGGGTGATGAATTTCTATACAGGCCTATACGATTTATATTTATTGTATGCCTATTAGTCCATTGAATAAAAAGTTCTAGAGTGCGTGAGTTAGTAACGTAAGATGTTTCTTCGGAAACATGTCAGGAGTCCCTAGGTAATAAACATACTAAACCCCCGGGACACTAGGAGGAGCCCCGGAGTGGGGGGAGGGGGGAAATGGGTCCATTTTTTCATTTTTCGCTTAAATCTCAAAAACGGTACATGTTAGAGAAAAACTTTCAAGGAAAAGTTGAAAGGCCATAAAATTATCTACAAGTTGTACCTGAATCATTTTTTCCTATATCCTACCGTTTCTGAGTTATACGCAGTAAAAAATGATTTTGGCTCAAACAATTTCCCCATACTACAACATCAAACGATCAAAAAATATTTCTTTCTTCCAAAAAACTCAAATGTGCAACTTGTGACCGGTACTGATAGATTGCTCTTAATTAGGTCTTTAATTGGTAAAATAAACACATTCCTCCATGGAAGCCTTTAGGAGGAA
>CAJQZM010031323.1:12484-37248 GCA_907164665.1 Colias nastes | reverse complement strand
TTGTGGCCTGCAAAATGTTGCGACTTACGTAAACGGTTGGCATCTCTGCGCTTGTCATATAAGACTATCAATGTTATTAGCACTTCACGCATCTTTTATCTCCCTGACTTCTTTTGCATAGAAAAAAAAATATACCACCTTTATAGCACTATCCTAATGGGTGAAATTAAAAATTACTTTGGAGGTACACAAAATAATGTTCGAAAGACACATTAGTACGTATGTAAGAATTATTTATCTACTCCATTAATTTATGAACCGTGAATAAGTTACTCCATCATACCTGCGCGTCGGGTGGCTCTAATCTCGCAAAATTTGGCAATGTCGAAGTTTGGTAATCAGAACATTTCTGAAAGATAAAAAAAAATAATGAATATAGTACACTGAACTACTTCTTTGTAAATAGGACTATCTGTAAATCTTGGAATTGATTAAAACGAAAAATAGACTAACATATGAGATCATCGGCAAGTTTCTAGACTGCGCTATTATAGCTTCTGTATGGCAGCGTCCTTCGGGCCCAAAGAATGCGACGACTCCTGAACAACTCATATCTGTTAGGACCCTCGTCGCCGTCACCGTTTCGCACCTAGTGTCGTTCCACACCATCGATAAGTGAACATCTGGCAGTAACCTCGTATCATTGTTGAGCTGAGGATAAATAATATGTTCCATTTGAGCCAGAATAAGTGTAAATAGAAACATGAAATATTAACATTAAATATAACTCTATTATTTAGAGCATGTGACATAAACAATTGTCTTAATTGTCTTACTTATCTTAATATATATAAATCTCGTGTCACAATGTTTGTCCTCAATGGACTCCTAAACCACTTAACCGATTATAATAAAATTCGCACACCATGTGCAGTTCGATCCAACTTGAGAGATAGGATAGGTTTTATCCCGGAAATCCCACGGGAAAGGGAACTATGCGGGGTTTTATCTGAAAACGCGGGCGAAGCCGCGGGCGGAAAGCTAGTAATAACTATAATATTAATGTGTAGACCATCAGTTTATAATTTCACTCACTACGATGGAAATAGAAATAATTTACAGATAATAATAGTGAATATAGTGAATAGTATTTACCTCGTCGAGGGCCATAGACAGAGCCCCGGAAATGGCGAGCCCCTGTCTCGAACTGAGTTCACCCGTGATCGAAGGAAGGTAACCGATAGTGATGCTGTACTTCTTGGGAACGAGTGCATCGACCGAAGACGCGGCCAAGAGGCCCAGCGCCGCGAGTACAAGGACCCGCGCGCCGCGCCACATGCCGTCGCCTTCACCGTGGCGCTACCACCTGGATGCGTCAAATATTAGTTACTAACTGTTAGGCAGCTAAAAATTAAACTTATCAAAATTTTGTAATACTTATGAATTTCAGATACATGATACCGACAACTATATGAAAGAATATACAATCGATGCTCAAGTTTAGAGTTTTTGCGATTGCACATAAATAGAAATAAGATGTCATTCAACGAGTTTCGACTTCTGAGATTTAATAACTTGTAGCGCGCAGCGCGCAGCGTTCTGGAAGAAAACTGCTCCGAACGCTTTCTAGTAATACGAGTAACGGCTGACCTATACACTTATAGCTTCATTGCTAGGTATACATACTTGTAAAAATATGAGATGACTGACTTTTATCCATAACTCTTTTCCTAAATTTTACCTAATGAGGCATTCTAAGGGTTAAGACCGAATTATATAGAGATAAGTGAACTTAAATAATTAATCAAAGTATTGCTTGTTAGGTGAAGTTAATACCATAAAATGTAAATATAATATCTAGTTTAAATATTGACAAATACTCGTAGGTCGAATATAAAATAGTTATATGGATATTATAAACAAAATATTTTTTTACTCAATACGCGATGTCTTTAGTGCGTCAATAATTTTGATAAGATGTGAATAAATATTGTAATAAATAATATACATAATATGTACTTATATAGTATATACCTAGTACCTACCCTGTACAAGATAGCTTACTCTTTTTGACAGACGGGCTAGTGATGGGAAACAGAAAATAAAGTTTTAAAATACTTGTTACTGTGACGAGATGGTGTTAAATTTAACTTTGAAGCAATACAGTCTTAAAATTTTTAACTTTTACGTATTTTTTTAAATATCTTCGGAAGTACCGATACAAACATGAAAATTCTTAATTCAATATGAAAGCTGCAGTTACACTATTCAGGCGCGACATAGGCTATCTTTTTATTCCCGGTCAGGTGCGAAGCCGGGACATTCGGCTAGTTAAAATAAAAAAAAATATAAAATATACGGGTCATTGTCAAATTTTGCGCAGGTAAACGTAACTGCAGATTTCAAAAATGTGAAAAAGAAAATATTTTTAAATTGAACTTTTCTTTATGCCTGTGCCTGTTAAAACAACTGAAGTAGGGTTAATTTAAGTTGGCCGCGATGTTTAGCTAATAATTTAAGATTTATTTCAGATTTAGTGCGTCAGGGTGGTGAAAAAATACAACTCTGTTATCATTACACTTTAGCTTTTATCATTAAATTAAATAAGCCAGTCGCACATATTTTGGCTTTTATATTAATTACAGTCTTATATCTTATAATCACCATTAGAAGCACAAGCTTTTTTTAAGTTTTACAGTAATTCATTTAAAATTTTAGTCAACTCTGTTACTTTATGAATAATAACAAACCTCAAATTCTACACAACTCCATGAAATATCTATAAATTAACAGCTAATTACAACATATAACCGCTTCATTAACTGACAAATTAACCTATTGTAATATAGCAGTATTATATTGAATAGCTTTTCCTAAATTTCGTAAATATGTTCTTTAATCTTCGGGACACGAAAGTAACAGAGTTGTAACACAGTAACTTAGTTGTTCTTTTTGTACTATAAGTGAATAAATTGCATACTCTTGATATGTCGTCACGTTCGAAAAGATTGATTTTGGTTCTTAAAACATTTTTCTTACATGTGGGCTGATTTTTTTCATATGAAACTTTGATCCACGGCAAGACACTCTTGTATAATTTGTATTTCCTGCCTAGAGAATTTAACGGCCTTCTTGTCAAATATTTTATCAATAGCATACTTTTCCTTCCGATTCTTAACTTTTTCATGGCGTTTTTTAATAGCATTTACTGGATTTACTGGATTGCCGTCCGTATTTTTAGACTTCTTTCGTTTTTCTCTGTTGCATTGTTTTTAATACGTCTCGTATCTCTTGTTAACTGTTTGTCATTATTACTTCAATTTTATATAATCTGTAAATAACTGCGATATCTTTCTCTTAACTTGCTTGCTGCTCAGCTAGCGAGAGAAGCATTTTAAGGGCGTTAATAACGGCAGAATATCCTGTAACAATATCTTCAAGGTAACATTTAATATGATGATAACAGAGTTGTAAATTTTACATTCTAAAAGACATAAATCATAGAATAATGCATTTAGTTATTTTTTTATTTCAAATTGAGCATAATTACCCCTTAAACAACAAATTGAACGTAAAATAATAGAAAAAAACGGTTTTACTTACGTTAATAGGTAGGTAACAATGTTGATGCGGAATAAAAACACGCGGCACGTTCAACGCCACGCGGTCGACTGAAATTCAATGTACCCCTCCCCCCGACCTAACGAACGACCATTATGGCTGCAGAAACCTCGCTCAAGCTAATAGAAAGTCGAAAACAGCGCCACCTCTATTTTGAGTAATGATTTATTTAGTAACATAGTAGAGCACACGATTCCAAACACTACGTGGGACAAAGTTAAATTTTTTTTTATAAAATAAATTTTAGCACTGATCGGTTTTAAAATCTACTCTTAGAAATATTTACAATATTCTGTTTATAGTAATATTTTAATTGATGTGGGTTGGTATATTGGAAATTGTAGTTATTTTATATTTTCTGTAACGAAGTGCTACTTGGGACAGGTCAAATTTGTATGGAAAACCCTTCTGTTACCAGAAAAAACCACAATGTTACTTTAAAAAATAAAATAAAAAATGAAAAATAGGCCTTTATTTTATTAATATATGTTTAGTAATGCGATTAAGTTTGTATTTGCTGTATAGTTTTTAGTGACAGTTAACTTTTTAATGGTATAGAAGTAAAAAAGTTTTGAGGGACAAGTTAACCTGCGCAAAATTTGACAATGACCCATACATATTTTTAATTTTTATAGAACCTACATTACGCAGCATAAATTTACGCATTGTTTGAGTTTGATAATGCTCAGTAAGCAAAACCATGTCATTATGTATTTTAAAAGAATGCACATTAAATAATTATATTTGATTTCATTTAGTGAACATAAAAGTTCAAAGAATGTTGAGGTATATTTTTGTAGTTTTATGGAAGGGAAGTCTTCCTGCAGTTCACTTTCCGCCCTCAAATGTAGGAATTACTTCCCTGCTGTCAACTAAGTAATTGCCTCACAGCCGGCGACCGATTAAGCCAATTGACATGACGTTATTTTGGCAAGATGAGTCTTACTGCGTTTCCAGTAAATAACATTTTATAGAGTAGTAACGCAGCGGAAATGTACCTACCTATACCTATACTAATTAACTAACGCTACTTTTATATGAATTTCATGTTGCGTTTACGCACAAAGGGTAGTCAACAGTGTACTTGCAGAGGGGACAGTCTGCCACAAACGACAGCTACACCCATCTCGCCTTGAGATAACGTCAGAGATAACGCTCTCAAGCTATTTTTAGACATTAATAAAAAGGTAAAGATTATATTCGTAGAATCAAAAATATTTATTTTTCAGCCAACAAACCCATTTCCGGAAAGATGATAGTGAAATTCGTATAAATCAATGTGATTTTTTTTCTAAAAGAATTAGTTTAATTATTTGGGTCATCGAACGAATCAAAAATATTAAATTCATATGTAAAATGAATAATGTTCGTGACACACACATTTATATATAATTTATATATCCGCATTTAATATTTGTAACCTCGACTTTGGTTACATATTTACAAAGCTATTAATAGAACACCAAATACATAAGTAAGCTGATTCAGCGGTCACACTGCTTAGAAATAAGTATTTTATGTTAGTAGACACGCATGAACTACATAATTTTATAATAATAATATGTTTAATTTATTATGTTTACACTTCATACGTCAACATATTTGAACACATGCACACAAACATTTGTAGTTATAAAATTGAGGTACATGAGTAAGTGGAACACGATATTTAAAATCAACTTGGGTTCCTTGAAACTTGCACAATATTGTTTTGGTTCCAAGAATTAAATAAGATCTATCGTTTTTCAAAGGAAAAAAAATCGTCAGTTAAATATCACTACTTATTGCTTTCTCCTGAGGCGCCTGGGCATGTTGGATTTTTTTTTAATAAATGGAATTCTCACTGGATCCAGAACTATCAGTACCTACTACATCATAAAACTTTTAAAGTAGGTCAAGTTAGATAATTATGTTATAGTCAAATCCCGAAACACAATCTCTTCGCGGAAGGACTGGTTTATCTTAGGTTTGGCAAAAGCCTTCGGGCAATCCTCGAAATTCATTTGAATTTCACCCTTTGACAGCAAAGTGATCCTATAATAAGCGATGGTTTTTTTCTTAAGGATCGCATCCCTAAAAATTATAAAATAAAGTTAAGGCAAGTTGAAGTTGATGCTACATTTGTAAAACATGTAATAAGCACTAATTTCCACTTCACTTTACTTGATAACTTTTGTAAGGCGGTTTAATTGCTTTTATAAAAATTATCATATTTTTTTAAGTCTCATGTAATTTTATGTGTTTAAATTAAAAATATATAATACTATAAAGATAATTTTCACATTAAACTGATGGAAATCTAAATTAATAACCGTGACATATTAAATTATTTCCAAAAAGTTCAAGTCGGACCATCAAATATGATAATTTAATGGTACAGTCGATACAGATAGACAAAGACGAAAATGAAAATTAACAACGATCAATCTCAATATATACGTATATCTACTGAAAATAATTACAAAAAATGTGTAAAATATGCAGCCATTATAAGGCTATTACCCTACTCATCGAACCATTTGAAGTGTAGGTATCAAATGACTCCATGATTGATTTACGTTTCATAAAATTATGAATTATAAAATTTGTGCAAATATGAACATATTTTTTCTATGAGCATATCACTGTTCAACCAATTGTCGAAGCTTAATTTGAAATTCTCTCTTCGCACTAGTCAGAGCGAAACGCATAATTTTGTTATTGTAAATGGATTTAATAGAGTGAATTTTGTTCGCAGTACATTATACTAAACGGATTCGGCTACTGGTTTGTAGACAGATGATGACTATTCGTCAATATATGTATAGTCTATCTTTTACAGTCGGTACCAATAACGACGAGATCAAAAACGTAAGCTGCTAGTTCGAAAATAAAACAGATTTGATACTAGCATAAAACTCCTTTTGTACGTATAGTGGTGGGCGTTTTCAGTGATATACCTAACCATGTGACACGAACCTGGCATGATCACTTAGACCAGACTAAAAAATATTTCTCCCATAAATACGACGTAAAAGCACCGATCCGTATTATCATAAAAGTAAATATATCATCAATATAACGTTATCAAATAAGTGAATTAAATACAAAGATCAAGTTGATATAATATTATGTTGAGTATTTAGGGATACAAGTAAATCCTTGCAAATTTCGGTATTTGATGGAGCTTCTAAGTGGAATACTTAGCTCGTGATAATATCGATCTCGGCGAGCCGATGTTTGGCCTGGCACTCCCGACCACACCCACCATACAAGATAATAAAAATCGACCACCCAGGCCACCCCGACATACTAACACTATTGTCAGACTACGATTAAGATAATACATTTACGATAAATATCTAGCGAAGTCCTTTATTTTAGTTATGGACTATGGTACCATAAATTAATATTATCCTAACCTACAACGCAACGTAAGATAATTCTTAGTATTTGTCCATCCATCTTATATATAGGTAGATAAAAAAATTATAGTTAATAGATTAATGATTAATCTTCTATGTGGACTTAAAGCCGGGTCCTTTCAAAACATCCAAAGAAGAGCCGAATCTCTACTATTATCCATACCAATGATAATGTCTTCCTAGCCGATTTTGGCTTCGGTGTCCTTTTTTATTTATTTCCTGTCATGTCAAGGATACATGAGCGATTATGTACGTATTGTGGCTTCTAGACGATTGTAGTGTATAGCCATAGATAGCCTTCAGTTCATCGCGTCTTTTATCAAGATTTGTCCTTTTTCAGACGATCTTCCTCAAAAGCTTCCGTTCGTTTCCTACATCCCTTGTTCCTTCGATTCTGACCTTTATTATAAATGCGAAAGTGTGTTTGTTTCTTCCTTTCACAATGGAACAATTTTATGATATGATATATTACTTTTCACCGCTGTGAAACATCTCATTCCCATGAGATTCATGAGAATTTCCTTTGATTACGCACTACGCAGCTGCAGGCGAAGCTGCGGGTGGAAAGCTAATTCATAAAATTTTCAATTTTATTTAAACATTAAGCGAATAATATGGTACCCCTTTAAAATTTTTTGCTAGTAATTGGACTTTAATGACTTCAGCTTTTTACATTTATGCAAAGTTCACATTATTCAATCAAGCAATCGTAAGTATTTTCAGCAATTTTTGCGCCCGTTGACATTTACCGATTACGGCAATCGCTGCTCTTACTGAAAACTAGTGCCGGACGCCGGCACTGGCCGGAGATATTATAAAAGTTAGGGCAAAGTATGAATACGGAAAGCAAGGTAACAAAGATATAATGTAGGTAGTTTACTAAATCGTGACACATTGCGATAACAATGCCCTAGATGACCCACTCAACTTTGGCAGCTTTCAAGAGGAATGTACATATTTTCTCATGCTTGCAATATGTATTTCTGATAATAAAATTATGTATTTCGTGGATTTTCTTCTTTCGTATGCGTATGCATATTTCATCATAAATTTATTTTGGAAAAAATGGATTTTTTAATCTCCCAGTTATATATGTTTGAAGTCTATATATAAAATGATCCTTTTCAATATCTGCCTGGCATTTTTTACATGATTGACTCACATACAAACAGATTAACAGACAAAGAGATAAACAGAAAAAATAACAAACAATTGTTTTGGGATTTATATAAAACATCCATATGCCATAGCAACTACTTTAAAAAAAAATTCAATGTATCTACATTCTACATTGATATAATATTAAATAGTCTGGTTAATTTTTATAGATATAAATGATTCATGCTCCACTCCTATTGGTTGAAGCATGATAATAACTCTGTCAAGAAATGGATAAACTAAGTATCTAATACGAAATAATTTTGCAATTTAAATTATTTCATTCAAATTTCAAACAAACCATTAACACCCTCTTCAGCTTTCTGAATAAATACATATAAAAGTATACTATATAGTTCTGCATAAATATTATATATGTATTAGTATACTGAGATTTCTAATAGGTATGATTTATGAAGAAAGTTTTAGTACCTATAATTATTGTAATGCTTTAGAATCCATGTTCAAGCTAGCTGAAATTTTGTTTCCCTATGTGTGTATTATTAATACACTAAAGTTAAGGTTGTGGCTGAGGTCTGTTGTAGGCACAGAACAGTAAAGTAGATAGAAGTGTGATGTGGGCGTGGCCCACGTGTCACTTGTAAGGTAAGATCACCTAACTTGCTCTCAGTTGTGGGCAGAAAAATATTCGAGTCGGTTGTCAGCTGTCAAACCTTTTTTCCATATTTATTCATTAATTAGGACGTGTTGTTCGGTATTAGAGTGCAAAAATGATAGCAGACGAAATAATATCAGCAATGGAGGCATTTCATACCATCGGTAAGTCTTATTTTTATTTATTTTACATATAATATTTTATGTTATAACTTCGCTTGTAATTTGTCAAAATTGTATACAAATATCTAGTCAAAATGAACCTTAATCCGTAAGAAATTAGTACTATTATAGATTGAACAGCAAACAAGACTTTCTGGAATATTATTGCAATAAACAAACGAATGTCGCTTTAGTGATGCTTGTGGCGCATATCGACAGTATCGATACTTTAGAAAAGACAAACATTATAAATATTAAATTTTATTTTATTTTTCCTTAGCTTTCATTTGTCCAATTTATTTATAGATTTCCCAGAGGCTAATTTAAAAGAGAAATGGATAAATGCAACGTGACGAGTTAACTGGATGCCGAACAGCACTAAGCGGTCTAACAAAGGCCACCAATACAGCAAACCTACGGCAGTTCCAAGATTTAAAATAATGCATATTTTCTGTTTGTATTTTGTAAATATAGATTAATACTATTCTATTCCGTTTTTTATTTAATAATAATAATATAAAAAGACGTACTTAGTAGTAATAAACATACTCCAAAATGTGACACATTATACTATACTCATATAATAGAAAGAAAAAAAAATACACAAAAAATATTTATTTGTGAATTATCGATAACAAGGCTGACATCCCTCAGGGCATAGCATCAGATAAATATCAAGTTAATGTCATTAATGTTGAGTGACACAAATTTCAACCTTATCTCTATGTGTTGAGGTTCAAAGTTATATCTATCGAAAACTAACGCCCTCTGTTGTGGAGTAGCTGGATGTTTTCGAATTTGGAATTTCTGTGCAATGAGAAACAAAACAGCTAATATACCTAGGGATGTTATACTAAAATAAACCGTAACATGGTGCGTTAGGGTACATATTATTGAAATGCTGAATTTATAACCTAAGTCAGTTTTTACTCAAATTAAGCTGTCCAATCAAAGGCATAGATTACTTGTAGTGTACTGTATAACTATCGGTTTAAATGTGTGGGTTTGGCGACACTGGTTTTCATAGTAATTATGACATTATAGCACTTCTATTTGTTTTTAATGTTCTGTGGTTGTAGGGCTAGGCATGCGCGTAGGGTAGTCGCGACTACATGCATGTGGATTGCCAATGGCAGGCGGGCGAGGGGTACCGTGAGCGTTCCCACCGGAGATCCCGGGATCCCCTCTTTACTTGCGCGGAAGTAGGCCACCGTGAGGTTTTAGTCAGTAGGAGTCTGACATAACCGTGCTGCTGCCCCCGAAGCAGTCGGTATTCATGATGAATTTCCTTGCGTAAAAAAAGGGTGGGCAAGAAGGATAAAAGCAGATATGATATTTAATCCAAAATAATATGTGACAGACCCTAACATAAGTATCTTATCTTGAGCATATTGTAACAAGAGGATTTAAGGGTTGTCATTGCTTGCTTTTTATTAGGTATTTTATCTCCTTTATACTTTTATTGTACTAAGTTGATAAGTGGTAATCTTTCTGTCACTAAAACAACCTGAACAGAAGTAAATTATTCAAATATAGTTATTTTTAGACTTTTTAGGTGGCAGTAGGTTGTCATTATACTTTTAAAATTTGCAAGTCCTCTTTGGGAGATATAAAAAAAATATAAGATGGCAAAAAAAAATGTTATAGCTGAGTAAATCAGGTTATTTGAAATTGAAAAGAACAGGGGTTGATGTTTACAACCAATTATATTGGAGAAGCTTCATTTAAAAGAAAAAACACAATATCTAGTAGCTACCCTTTTTTTTTTTTTTTTTTTTTTTATAGTGGGGAAATCTTCCAAAGATACCCACGGCCCCCGGGGAAGGAGCCGTGGGTTATGTCGGATTCTTACCGACTAAAACCCCACTGTGTTCCGTCGAGCCGCTTTAATGATGGGGCCGCGGGTATTTGTTAGAATTCTTCCGCGACCATCTAGTAGCTACCCTGACTAAAGCTGCTGGTGATAACTAGAACATTTTATAAATTTTATGGGCAGAACTAAGTATGTATATCAGAGACAACAATATACCATTATTTTAGATAACAACCAAAATTCAAAAGGGTATCATTTAAGCTATCACCAATTTAATTAGTTTTGTGTTTCTTAAATAATAGGGTTTGTCCTCAAAATAGTAGATCTGTCACCAAAATGTAGTCACCAAACAATGCAAAATCAGTTCCACAATAAATCACCTAAAATCCTGAGATATAAGGTCTAGTACCAAATAAATGTTTTTGTATGTTTTATAATAGGTGTGTCCTAATAAGTATTTAAGCAAACTAATTTAAAGAGATCACCAATAAATCATATTATGTTACTAGAAAATTGCATTAAGTTCAAATAAAAAATTAGGGTTGTCATCATTGTTTCAACCAAAAGATTCTGCTACTTAACTAGACTCCCAAGGTTCTAAATTTCCACTGGTAGTATAAATTATATTTAAATAAAATTTTTAGCAGAGTAGTAAATAAAACAATTAAAGTCAAAATAATCAATATTTATTGTTTAAAATAATTACCACTGAACAATCAGCGCTGGTTTAAATAAGCTGGCTTATGGCTAGCAGAATAGTAGATAAAACACTTAATTAAAGTTAAAATAATCAATATTTATTCTTAAAAATAATAACCACTGAATAATCAGCTCTGGTTTAATAGCTGGCTTATGGCTAGCATAATTATTGTAGATAAAACACTTAATTAAAGTTAAAATAATCAATTTTTAAAGCGCGCCAATTTGTCTCCGCCCCTTTGATCATTTTTTCATTAAAATTATAAATTGATGTATTAAATTGGTAACGAATACTATTAATTTAATATCTGAACGAAATAAAATGTTACTACTGTATTGGTGACAAAATATCAAATAAAAAGGAGTCGCAGTCAGGGATCGATAATCGATTTATTTGGTGACAGATCTACCATTCTGAGCACAGAGCTATTATTTAAGTAACAAAACTGTTATTATAAGAACGAAGTTTATATTCATGTAATGCAATATAATTTTATTGGTTATCAATCTCTTATTTTACACATATATTAACATTAATTTGATAATTCATACCTGGGAACAATTTTTGTTTATCTGAGAACGAAAATATTTCGTGGTGATAGATCTATTTATTAGGTGATACAACTTGATGACAAATATAAATTTTGGTTATAGAAAATATAGTTCCCAATTCAAAATAGGAATATGTAAAGCAAAAGATCCCCAAGTGAATGGTTTTGTTAAGAAAACTAGTATTGTTATGTTATACACTGGACTTATTAATAGATAGACCACAAACCCTAAAAAGTAGGTTGCTGTATGTATAATGTAAATATTGAAGTATCACAAAGTTCATATCAAAAAGTGCCTGTGTAAAAGTATAGTAAAATTTTACACTTAGAAGATAAGAAATAAAAATTAATTTTAAGTTGGTGCCCAAAATATTTAATTTAAAACATCAACTTTAAATAGCCTTAATTTTTGAAGACATCTTTGGTGTTCAAATTTCTGAAAAGTTATGGTGTAATCATATTGTCTCTTATGATGCAAGAAGAAAAACCATGTTTAAATACAAACGCAGAATGTCTTAATAAAAAACAGATGTTTGTTATCAAATCTCATAACTATACTTCTACAAATACACAAATTAGTTGAGCCATCTCGAGTTTTCCACTTAGCAATACAAATGGCGATTTATTTTTATTACTTATATAGGTTTAACACTATAACTATAGTCTTATAAGAAGTATTGATATTAGAGAGTTAGTAGTATTTGACTTATAAGTACCGTCTGATAATATAACATTTTTGTGGCGTATGATGTGCTTATTTTGAATCATCAAATTAATTCCATCTAAAAAAACTACAAATAATATAGAACTAGGAACAAAACTGTATTTTACATCAAATTTTCATATTTCTCTTAGATATGGTATTTAAATTCTTAACGCATAAAAACTTTAGATGAATGCAGAAACAATTTATTAATTACTATATCTAGAGTGATAGTCAAATGACAGCAAGCAGCCTTTGTTTGTACAAAATTTAATAACACCAATAAAATGAGTGAATCTATAGATTTTGAATTATAATACTAATGCTAATAAGTTTTCTAAAAAATATTGTTGGCTACTAAAATAACAATAGTAAATTATTAAACATCATGTGTTTTTAATTCTAAATAAATGATTGATCTCTAAAGTAATCATGTTCATATGTAATACCTTTTGTAAACAATATGATGATAAAATAAAACAGTTATGTATATACGCAAATTCACTTACCATAAATATGACAAAGCTCCTTCGTAACGTTTTATCTTCATATGAACACTTATTACTAACTTTCATCACATTATACAAACTTTAGAATCACTTGACAATTTTATAAGTTCATAAGAAAAATAGCGCAAGTATTCACAATCATATTATGTTTACAAAGACATGAAGCTCCAATACTGTAGGCGATTCTAAAAATACTCTCAACACGATAAAATGAATGTGTTAAAACGTAAAGCAACACAACGACGACAATAAGTAAATGTGGATGCGAATCCGGATTAAAGGCTCAACTGACTCAAATTGTTTATATAAGTTTGTTACATCGGTTGACGATAAAAATACAGTATTAAAGGTGTATCTAAGACCAAGATATTATTTAAAAATAAAGGCACTCGAATTTATCTTCCGGACTTAAACTATTACATTTAATTTATGGACCACAATTTAGCACACGAATCAAATAACAACTAGCGTAGGGCAACAAGCGCCGTTTAGTTATCTTAAATTGAGTAACTATTGCCGAGTTTATATTTATATTTCACGGTAAAACTGATATTGTTATTTTGTGAATCATTACAGTTTATAACCAAAATAAAATGAACACTATTCACAACGACAACTGCATCACTCGGCTACACAAAATTATTAAAATCCACATTCAACTTGAAAAGATGTATCCAGGGGTACAGCACTACAGCTGTGGGGTACAGAAAACATGCTTTCATACTCCTCATGCAAGTATGATTTCCGCCGTATCGAAGTAGGATAGCTATATGTCCAACAATGGTAACATTTTGGTGAAATAAATAGTTTTGTCAATTGTGAAGTCTGTGAACTTTGAAGATGTCAGGGCGCAAACAGACTAAATTATCAAATAATTATAATGAAATACGTGAAATGTGAGGTTGTTGAAATAGATACCTACTCTTCTTTTTATATATAATATAATATTTTCCACGCCATTCGATTACGTTACTAAAAAGTTAAAAACATTTTTTGGAGTTACAATTGAATCGAATTTAATATATTTTATTAGTCCACAGTATTAATCACTGAATTCATGATCAGTCGTGCGTTAATTTATTTTAGAAAAACCATGTTTCAATATTTATGCAGAAGGCTTTAATTATTATATACCATTTCTTCAATAAAATATCGTAAAAATTGAAAAAGGTTTTTATAGAAAACTGCATTTTTAAAATCGTGCATTGAATGTTAAGTTTTATTACAAAAAAAAAATAGATAATTATAACGTATCTGTATCTGTAGACTGGCTGTGGTAGACTGCAGTATGTGACTTGAGATGAAATTGTCTATTTATGTATCTGAATTCTGAAAAAAATAAAAACAAACTTTGACATTAACTGATTAAATACCTAATTTTCTAGCATTTTTAATTTTTATTATTTCTTAATAATAGGCAATGCTCCTTTCGAGACTTGGAAGTGTTAATAAATTAATAATATCTAGGATGTGAGTGCGTACTGCAGATTTCTGGCAGCGCTTTTACCCTCAATTGCTATTCTTTTTCATTCCAGTTCTTTGTGTGCGTCGTGTCAATTAAAATAATTAGATTTGAACTATTATTTTACCTTGAATAAGAGAAAAATGTTTAAGTACCAAATCAAATCACTTATATTACTTTTTCTTGGAAAATATGCACTATGTATCTCTGATATGACTGAAAGTTCATTTGGAAAATATAACGAGGGTCTTATAGCTGCATTTGGCGACTTTAATTCTGATGAACTTACTGATGCCTTTATAATAAACGGGACTAATATAGAAGTGCTTTTGGCTCATGATAAAGAACCATTTTTACGCCCTTCTTCTTATATCTGCAATTTTAGTAATGTTTTAATCACAAGCATAGTACCAGGTGACTTTGATGGAGATGCCTACATGGACATTCTTTTTACTACTCAACTTCAAAATGAAACATCCTCCCTACACGAGGTGAGAATATTATGGGGTGGTATGCCTGACCTTAATTGCACAGATGCACTTTTAATAAAAGCTATAACGTTAGGCCAACCACTAGTTATGGATTATAACCGTGATATGATATTAGATCTTTTTGGAATAAATTCCCAGAATCAAAGAGTCTTTTGGGTCTTTGATAATTCAAGATCAACACCCCTAGAGATATTGATGAATGATGGAAATAATAAAGAAATAAAATTACCACACTCACACTCCTTCTTAGATGTCAATGATGATAATGCTGCTGATTTATTAGTAACTACAAAGCTTGATGTAGAAGTTTGGTTGAATGAAGAGCCTAGTGGATTTAAATTCAATAACAGCATAGAGCTCCTTGTTGGATTTGCAACTATATATGGTCAAGTATTATTTATTGATGTGGCACTTTCTGGGGAGTTCTTTTTAGTTGTACCTGTTTGTTATGACCTTGGTTGTATAAACAGTACAATTCTTATATATGACAACAAGCAATGGCATGATTTGCAAGTGGACTTTAATGATGGAAAAGGCACAATGTGGCACTTCATTCCACCTCGAGATGAGCCTTACCTAGACACAATAACAATGCGAAGTGGTGATTACAATATGGATGGTTACCCTGACATTCTAATGGCTCTTAGCCCTTCAAATAATAATAATGAGACAAGAGTTTTCTTAATGCATAATGTCCCATGCAATCTACCGGGATGCAAATTTCACAGAACTTTTGAAATTCAATGGGAAAAATTTAACTCTTTTGGTAACAATGTTGTTATGGCAACTTTTTATGATTTCTACATGGACGGAGTGTTGGATGTTATTTATGTTCAAAAGAATATGACCACAAACAAATATGTTATGAAAGCTTTTCGGAATGAATTAGAATATGATACAAACTTTATTAAAGTTATTGTTGTTACTGGACTAAGTAATAAAAAGGTGCCTACAATCAATGGTACATTATACACTCGAAAAGTTACTTTTGGTAAGTTTTTTAAATTATTATGGAGTTTTAGCTCTAATCTAGCCACAACAAAAATTAAAATTTTCTTGTAAAACATATACATAATAATAAATTAGTGGTACAATCCCACTTTAGAATACAAAATTTAGAATATTGATTAACTTTTTAATTTTAAATATTTAAATTTTTTATAACTTTTCTTTTCAGGAACTAATTTACCTGGCCCAAAGATTGGATACAACACCTGGTCTCAAGAAGGTACTTATAGAACTGGAGTTTGTGCTCAACTTCCACAATCAGCATACTATGCTTTACAATTACCCTATTCTATATTTGGTTTGGACCGTACTCCTAACTTTGTGGACACACTAACTGTAGGACTTTCTGGGTACTCTAAAAGCTGGACACAAATCATTCCTAATTCTCAAATTGTATTAATTCCTGCACCACCCAATGATCCTTCCCAGTGGAGAGCTCAGTTATTTGTGACTCCCAGCAAAGTTATTCTTAAAAGTGTCTTCGTTTTAACTGCTATCATTATTGTAATTATTGGATGTGTTCTATATTTGCATTGGAAAGAAAGAAATGATAGGCAAGATATTATAGAAATTGATGAGAAAACATATGTTAAATTATAGGTTTAATCATTATCTATAAGTAAAAATAATTTTAGTTTGGAAACTGTGATTGAAAAAATTACTTGTTTATTCCTAGAAATATATAAGCAAAGTATTGCATTATTATCAACTAATATGTATATTATATTAAATACTATTACTCAGTAAAACTTTACACATTCTTTGGTAAATTAGAACTATATTTTGTTTAAATTGGTAAAAATGTATGTTCAGATTATGGTTCATTTGGTGATTATTTCAATAATTTTCATGACTGAAATAAAATGACTGTTATGTGGGGAAAATATATAAAATCTTGATGGTTATCAGTTTTAAATTCAAACTGATTTATTTTCATAGCTTTGTATTAAATGTTTGTGGTTTGTTCGTAGTTTGGTATGTTCATATGTTTTATATAAGTTTGTATTGTAATTAAACTAGAATAAAGACTTTTTTTCACATAATTGTTGAAATAAAAACAAAAAATGAAGTTGAATTATTTTTAATCATAGATATAACTTTATTATACAACCCAAAAATATGTGAAGCAATATTTTTGATTAGTTTAATGTTTGTGTTTCTTAGATTTTTCTTTCTTCTTTTCTAGTTTTTCCAATTTCCTAGAACAATAAAAACAAAGATTAGTGCATTAGCATGAAATCATACTTAATTACAATCTTGTTATGAATGTAATGGTATCTGCTTTATTGGACTTTAAAGAAATAATATCAGCATTGCCTATAGCACACATACTTTAACAATTTCTTCTTTTGTTTTTTAGTCAGCTGACTAATGAGATCTGTTTCAGTGAGAGATGATGTGTCATTCTCAACTATTTTAGTGGCAGCAAGAGGCATGGCGCCGGGTTTCATCACTAATCCAGTGTCACGCATTTGTTGCATCAATGTGGGAACATCAGGCTTTTCTTCCTCTTCTTGTGGTGTTGATGCTGAAGCTTGCAGCGCACGAGCCTCACTCATAGATAAAGTGTACATAGTACACTCTTTGTCTGAAATCAAATTATTTATGGCACATCATTTAAAACAAATTAAACAACACACATGCAAAAGTAATATATCAAATAATATCATGAAATTTACCACATATCATGTATTGTAATAACAAAAAATAAAGTTTTACCTGTATTTATATGACCCCATTTGTGACACTTAATACAACGGACATTTCTGACCAAAATTCCAAATGGTTGATCTCTGATTTCATTGTCACCCTTGCAGTAGCTTTCTCTTGGAGCATTGTATTTTCTTTGCCATTCAAATTTATATTCTGGCTCATTGTCTTCACGTTCCCGTTCCTTTTTAACGCCTGGTGGTGGCTCATACATAAAATTTAGGCTTAGCTTATCTTTGCTATCCTTACTGAGTAAAGCTCTAAAAAAGAAGATACACATATGCATAAATAATTCCGATGACAATATAATATATTTAATAGCTGTGTATATTTTATAGTATTAATTATTTAATGAGCCAATCTATTGGCATAATTTAATGAGATTTGACAATTCATATTAATTAATTATTAAAACATAATTGTCATACACTTTTACATACACACAAAATATACATGTAAGAAATTTGTAATAACCTTAAATTAAGATATTATAGATTTAATTTGTCTAAAGGATACACTACTAATTATTAAAAAAAGCATAATAAAAACAGGATATCCTTCAGGCTAGAAGGCAAACCTTCACCTTGACCAAGTTATTGTATGAATTATAAATATGAAAATAGATCCTGTAATTATATTGTCATGGACATCTAAAATTAAATTATTTAATTATCTCCACTTTCTATAATTTCAGAATTACACTCATTATTCACTTACTTGTTTTCATGTAACTCTTGTTCCTTTTCATACTGTACACGTAATTCCTCTTGTTTCTTTTTGTATGCCTCTGTTTTCTGTTCTGCCATCCATACCTTTTTAGAACAATAATTAGTTTATTTTAATATTTAAAATTATTATTACTATATTAAGACTACTAAGTGTCAGTCAAATTAAATAAATTTCATGGTCAATCATTTTTAGAAACGTTGTTATTTGTTATTACCTACACAATAATTTTACTACTGTAATGAATCTATATTTGCTATTGCTTTTAATTATAATGTTTAGGTAACAAAATATGCTAAATGGTGTACAGGAATGTGATATATTATGTATGAACAAACTCACTCTTTTTAAATTATCTCGAGAAGCAGGATGGAAGAATTTTTTACACATATAATTGTTAAATCCTTTCCCCATCTTTGAATTTTAAGTGTATCCCAAACTATAGATATAAACAAATAATATACGACTCTTCTCTGAAGTATCCCAATTCTAGCAGACGAGAGCACGACGAGAGTTATTAATATTAATATTTACTTTTTATTTACCTATCTCTATCTAAAAAAAATGATAGATTTGTCAAATGTCAGCATAGAATAGATAATATAAAATAATTTTAATGAGCTATGAGCACAGAGTACAAAAGTAAGTACTATACTATTAGGCCTGTGCTTAGGGCCTGTGTATTAGGCCCTTAATTAGGCCGTATTCAGAAAGAAAGCTGGAAACTTATAAGCGCTTACCAGCGCTTGTCAGCGCTGGTTCGTTCTACACAAAGGAAGCAGATCAAGACAAATTTTATATGGCAGCGCCCAGCGCTGACCAGCGCGGGTTGAAGCTTGTCGACGCCGTTCAGCGCGTATCGGCGCGTGTTCATATATTTTCCTGCGCGGGTTACCAGCGCTGACAAGCGCTGATAAGCGCTTATAAGTTTCCAGCTTTCTTTCTGAATACGCCCTTAGACTTAGAGCATTAGAGCGACAGATGTGGTCTTTGGCTTTGGGTTTCTTCGCATACAGTCTTAAATCATTACATATTGATCTAAGCATACAGTTGGGCACTAGGTATATAATTATGAACAGATATGCAAAATCTATCGTGTTTAATTTTAATTTATCCGCAGTAAGTCTGCGTTGGGAAAATTTTTCCAATGTCTTGTTGTGAATGGGCTACTTTTATAACCGCGATAAATAATTACTCTGTGGTACTGAATGCTGACTTGAGACTTCTGGAATTGACATTTGTGCTAATTGTTTGTCTCATTGGTCTCATGTCTGTTTGACGTAAAGGCTTGGGAAAGATTTATTCTTCAACTTTTTAATTAGATTTTTGCAAAGGGATTTGCATTCGTATCCATTGGTATCCATTGCATTTACAGCATTTTGCAGTTATTTATTCGCGAAGTCACAGTTGCAAAGTATTACCTTAAAATTAATTTGTAGAAATGGCGGATGGAGTACAAATACTTAGACGCAATCGTCCGGGATCTAAGGCGAAAGTAATTTTAAAAACACCTTCAATACTTAGAAACTATGTAAAAAAATCGGTTGAAAAAAAAAGATGAAATATGCATAGTATTGATGACCCAGTTATAACCTGGAAGTCATTTGGATGTGAGTTATAATGAAATTATTAATGTTTTTATAGGATTTTTGCCGATGGCCTGATCAACCGTTCGAAGAAATGGACAATACTCTTGCTGTTCAACAATTAATTCAGCAAACAATTCGCCGCGATCCCTCAAATTTAGAGGCTATTTTAAAAATGCCAGAAGCTCAAGAAGAAGGTGTTTGGAAATATGAGCATTTACGGTATCTAATAGTGGTTTTTTTTTTCAGTAAAAAGTATTATGTGAATATATTTTCTGTGTGTAATTGGAACTTTCTTGCACTACTTATTGTTAAATGTATTTAAAAATAATGTGAATGTATCATTATTTCAGACAGTTCTGTATGGAACTGAATGGTTTGACGGTTAGACTGCAAAGTGAGTGTAAGCCAGAAACATGCACTCAAATGACTGCAACAGAACAGTGGATTTTCCTTTGTGCTGCACATAAAACACCAAAAGAATGTCCAGCCATTGATTACACAAGGCACACACTAGATGGTGCTGCTTGTCTACTAAATAGCAACAAGTATTTTCCAAGCAGGTAACATTAAATATTTATATTATAATTATTTAATATTTATATTTATATACACTGTAATTATGTAGTATATTGATGTAATATACTGTTCAGGGTTTAAATTTGAGTTGTGCTTACAGAATTTTATAAAATGCTTTTCTGTAAGCATACAAGTTTATAATATATTTGTGTTAAATATTGTGGTCATAATTGTTATATATTTGTTTGTTTTCAGAGTAAGTATCAGAGATTCATCTGTTGGCAAATTGGGATCTGTATGTAGAAGAGTGTACAGAATATTCTCCCATGCTTATTTTCACCACCGTGCAATATTTGATGCTTTTGAGAAAGAAACACACCTCTGTAAAAGATTTACATACTTTGTTACTAAGTACTCAATAATATCAAAAGAAATTTTAATTCTTCCCAAGCTTGATGATGAGACCCCAATAAATCAGCCTGTTGGTGAATCTGAAGCTTAAAATCTCATAAGTATTTTTAGATGTTTGAAAAGTTTCTTATAGAAACACTATCATTTACTTTTAGTATAAAAAAATACCAGTTCTATTTATTACACTTTGACGATGCTAATAATTGACTGTTATTTGATTAGAAATAATGTAAAATTAAGGTATCATGAAATATGTTTTCCTTGTATGTGTATATGTGACGGCTGGCTTGTGAAGAGTTAAATCTGTAGTGTCTCTTGCAATATGAACAATCACATTATATTGGTTTTAAGTAATACTAAACCATTTATAGTAGAAAGCTCATATTATGTTAGATTATAAGTTCAGTTTTTTAAATATTGTTAATTTGTATGTACATTTTATGTATGTACTTCAAGTGGAAAATTTCAGAAGCTGTAAGCACAAAACAAGTGTCGTAACAAAAATAATATTGATCATGTAACAGATTAAAAAGTTCATGAAAAACATCATTTTATTTAAAAAATAACTTTAAATGGAAAAGTGTAAGTTCTAAATACATAATCATCTATTTATAACTACATGATGTATGTATTCATAATATAGAAATGGTAGAAGCATAAAAATGTACTTGAATAAAAATCTTTTTATGAGCTCTCATATTTATTAATATAAATTATAATATAAAATTTACTGTAAGTCAATAAAACACATTTAAAAAGCACATGATATTATGTTTATTTAACATTCTTATGTTTAAATGGTTTTTTTGTCTTATGTGGCTGGTTTTGTTTAGAGAATTGTTCTTGTTCCCAAAACTTATTCCCATGTAATGTTTGGTATCTGGAAAGAGAAAATTAATTAGAAATACTTCATACAACTAAAAAATAAACAGGTTTACATAAAGAATAATGTTAATATTCATTTGAAAATAACAATAAAAAAAGGTTTTGTAACTGAACTGAAGAAAAACAAAAGCACTTTAATTTATTATGAAAAAGATAAGAAAAGCTTTACCCAAGTGGAGTATCTAGTGGTTGCTCAACTGATAACAAAATGTGTATCACTGGTATTTGTCTCTTCACTACTATTGTTTCTAGTCCATCAAGCTTCGGCTCCCAGTACTCTTCCACGCTAAAATTAAATTGAAATTCTTTTTCAAAGCATATGAAGTATTTTCTCTCATACAATCCTATTTCATTTATCAAAGTATGATGAAAGTGAAATGTTTCAATAAATTGATATGTTTTATAGTATCTTTAACATTAATATTCTTGCAGTTAAGAAATTACCTTTTAGATGTCAGTTTCGTTATTTGGTGTTGGATAGCGAATTGCCTTTTTAATATTTCCGCACATGAGATTGCTTTAGGTATTGCTACTCCAGCCCCACTCCATACGACAGCTGTTGCGGCTTTATCCTCTAGAATACCCGAAGCATGTGACAATAAATTCACCATTTTACTTCCTCCTTTTACCTATAATACAAAAACATCTCTTGTCTAGTATAACCGGAGGATATAAAACGATTTTAAACTCTGGTTTAGTAACCAATACCTGCATCCAAAGGAAGTTTTCAGGTAAACCATTTATTGGGATTTTACTTCTTTCCATTTCTTCCTCAACATTTTTCCCTTTGAAATAATTTTCCATTTTGTATTTAATATTAAAGATCCATTAAAATAGTAAACAAGTTCGCTAAAAAATAATATGATTTTAAATTAAATATTGTTGAAAAAAGCAATCATGAACACAGTCGGCTGTCACAAAGACAGAGTCACACTGTCATTGTCATTTGTCGACTGTCATGTCAATTGTCAATAAATTGTCAAATTGTTTTTCCGTTTTACGCTAGCACAATAAACATTTTTTAGTAGGTATCAAACTGATTGTAATTTGGTATGATACTGACTATTAAATAGGTATATTATTATATTATTATATTATTATAATATATAAAGCTACACTACCACTGACTCACTGACTGACATCGGTTTTCTCGGAAACTATGCGGAAAGTGGGGGGGATAACGACGTGATCGTGTAGAGGTGCGCCGAGTGACCAGAGGAAAAATATAGCGATCTCGATCACCTTCGAAAACCGAGTGGACCCCTGGAGGTGCGCAAAAACGGTGATACCTGGAGGGGGGGTGTCTGAACAAAAAATGCTCGGAACTGGTGGCGATTACCAGGGGTGGTGGAAAAATGGCGATTTTCGCGAAAACAAGATGGCCGCCTTACTTTGCCAAAATCGCCGTTTATGAATCCTTACGTCTCAAATTTGGCACACGTGCTCTGTTCGAGCCGGCGAATCGATCGGTGCCCCGTTCGAGTGGCTCCGGGCCCCCGTTTCCAACTTCCATACAACGTAAACTCCAACGGCCCGCGGAAACGGTGCGAGTTGGGTGGGGGATGCCGGAACTAAAAATGATCACCACCCTGGGACGCTACCAGGGAGCCGTAGTGGGACGCTCGATTTTGGAATTTTTCCATTTTTGGCGCAAACATAAAAACGTAAATTTAGCCAAGGTGGCACGACGGAGAAACACACCAATGACGCATTCATACTCACCCAGCGCCCAGGATATCCAGAAAAATCCGAAATCCTGAACTTTCACACAGCCCGCGGAGACGGTCAACGGCCCGCGCAAACGGTAACAGCTACTTCTGGGGTGCTCGAACTAAACTTGGAGTAGACCTCGAGCAATTACCACAGATAGTGAAAAAAATTCAAAATGGCGGAAAAAATGGCCGCCGCCATACAATTTCTAAAACGGCCATTGCTGGGCCGATCGCGCTGAAACTTGGCACAGGGGCTTTAATCGAGCCGCACATTAAGGTGGGATACTCATAATTGAATTTCCACCGCTGGTTTCCGAGTTTCATACAACGCGAAATTCGACGGCTCTCCGAAACGGCGCGAGATAGGTGGGGGGTGTAGAACTAAAAAATGATCAGGAAGATGGGGTGCTACCAGGGCAATCAAGAAATTTCAAATTGGACGCAATTTTTTTTTCAAAAATGGCCAATTTTTCAAAGCAAGATTGTGGCGCCGGTTACTTCACGATCGGTCTGAAAATTGATTTCTGTTCTTGAATCGGCCAGATTTACAAAACTGCATACTCAGAATATCTCTCCGACCCCCGGTTTCCATTTTCCATACATCACGAAATTCAACGGCTCTCTGAACCGGTGGCAGGTAGGTCGGGGTTGCCGAAGCAAAAAATGCTTCAAAACCTGGTCCGCTTCCAGGCATATAAAAATTTTTGGTAAAAAGCGAAATTTTTTTTTCTCGAATATTTTGTATGGAAATTTCCATAGTAAGAAGGGAAATTGAATAGCAACGGCAAAAGAAGGCGCCGCGGGCTGCTTGCTGCCCGCGCACCGCGCAACCTCAAAGGTCGACAGCCTCCCGGAGTAGAAAATATTTATTAACTTTTGAACTACCTCACGAGCCAAGCGAGCGAAGCGAGCGAATCACGGCAGCGGCTGGCGTAAATATTCAAATAGGTAGCGAGGAGCGAAGCGACGAGCGTGTTAGGTTAACTTTTGAACTACCGCACGAGTCAAGCGAGCGAAGCGAGCGAGTCGCGGCAGCGGCCGGCGTAAATATTCAAAGAAGTAGCGAGGAGCGAAGCGAC
>CAJQZM010031323.1:0-10295 GCA_907164665.1 Colias nastes | reverse complement strand
GGGCAAAAGGGGCTCGCGGGCTGCTTGCAGCCCGCGCACAACGCACCAGCTAGTTTTATTATAATATTGTACATAAAATGTTTTATAATATATGGCATCATAATATAATGGCAAATGCTCTATGAATCCACTAGTATACGTTATTGGTGTCAATGGTGTCAGCTACTAAATACAAAGCCAGTAGTTTAAATCTAAACAGCCGTATTTAAATTGATTAAATTAGTTGAGCTGGTTAATTTCTATCTATTTAACCGACAAATTACGTGTTGGGTACTTTGTACAGTTTTATAAAATGAGATACGAACAACTAAAAAGTTAAAAGACGTATATACTTACATATAATAATAATTATAACCTGACTTATTTTAAATTGCAATAATCTTAGGGTTCAAATAATTCTTTCTTAGGGTTCCCTACCATTGTTATTGGAACTTTGTTGACTGTTTGACTGTTCGGCTGTCCGCCCGTCTATCACGGCTGTATCTCATGACCGTATACCTTAGCCGTATACCCAACGGTTAAATGTTTTTTAATATAAAATTACTTACCAGCTTTTATTATAAAATATATTAGTTAGCAATGATCTCTTAAATGGCTATATACCTAGTTTTGGTAGTTTAGACACAATAACAATCACATAGTTATAGGCAAAGATAAAACTATTCTTGGGCCAAGGACGTAAATATTATTTGCGTAATTTAACTGAATCATCTAAAGGTTATCAAATGTTCATACGATACTTTACATATCGTCGACTAAATAATTATAGTTATCGTTGAATCTTAAAGCGGAACTAGTGTTATACTAAAACCTCTGAAAATAAATCAAAATGCATAATAATAGTATAAGCTTTACGCTTATTATATTTTCCATTATAATAAGTAGCGCTTATTTTAAAATTGTTACTTTGGATAAAAACTGGATTTGTGGCATCAAGAAATCTTGTGTTGATTGTCTTCAACTAGACCATTGTTCTTGGTGTCCTTCTCAAAATAAATGCTTTCCGGAGTTTTCCACTGTTGAACATTCTTGCAATGATTCTTTACGATCGGCAAATCATGAAAGTAAGTTAAAAATACTTTAGAGTGATACGTAGTAAAATATTATATTGTTCAATTTGTTTTGGAGCAGATGATTTTAAATACATAAACTTGTTTACAAATTCGGATTTTAAGGTTAGAGATTTTAAGCGGGAAATAATTTTACATAACATTCGCTGTGTATACGTTTAGCTAACTGTATTTATAATCCTCAAACACAAACAAATAAAGGAAATTATACCATTTATTGTTTTGCAATAATTTTTAGTGAGTTTACTGGAAAACGCAGAATGTGCGTGTGGTATACTTGAAACGAGGGATAATAACTGCCGTCCACCGGGCGTCACGGACGGACCCGAGTGTTACGGTAGAGGGAGCTGTGTCTGCGGGAGATGTTTTTGCGATCCCAACCCGGACCCTGAAAACCCCAGCAAGGTATGAATATTAAATACATACTAATAACAACAAAAATACATTCAAGATTGTTCTTCGCTTTGTCCACCTTAACTCCCAATAATAATATATCATTAGTTATACATATATATTTTGTACGTACCTAAGTAACTTCGAATTTTTCTTTTTAATCTACATTAGAAAAGAAGATTGTTCAAGTAAATTATTATTTCTTCTCGAACGTTGAATCTATACTAATAGTATAAAGCTAAAGAGTTTGTTTGTTTGAACGCGCTACTCTCAGAAACTAGTCTACTGGTCTGATTTGAAAAATTCTTTCGGTGTTAGATAGCCCATTTATCGAGGAAGGCTATAAATAGGCTATACCTATATCATAACGCTAAGACCAACAGTAAAAATCCTTTGTATTCGATTTTATCTTTATTTTATTATCAGATACTTTTTTTCAGGTTATAATCGGGGAACATTGTGAATTTGATAATTTTTCTTGTGATGGTGCAAAATGTAACGAAGGGCCATATTCTATTAACGATTTACATTTATATGAAGAAGATAACGCTGATGATGTCCCAGAAATAGATGTACCAGCCGAAAAATAATATGTTTAACAAAGCATAACATAAATGTATCTTAGATATAGGTTTTAGTATTTGTATATGCATAATATTATAGAAAATAATTAGTAGGTATACGTGTATAGAAATAAGCAATATAAATGAGCTTGTTTGTGTTTTTTTTATTATTCATCCTTTATCTAGCTTTATCTAGTTGATTCATATTTTTATAGTTGGAGCTTTTAATTTTATTACTCACATTAGCCTTCAGTTGCCTTTGAATGATGGCACTTGAAAACTAATGTAAAGCAAGGCAAATGGAGCGAATGCATTCCAATCTATAATAATCTGTTTAACTGACCCGTTGAACCACGACCACGCTATTAGCAGCCATTTAGGAGGTGCAACTCTGGAGCTAAACAGTGAAATATCCTTACGCTTTTTTATGCGGGGAAATTTTGCATAGATACCCACGGCCTCCTTGTCAGAATAATATTATATTATATACTTAGGCATATATTTAAATTTATGTAGGTACCTAATATCTACAAAAGTTTCGTTTCTTTAGTTCCCAAATGATTACGAATATCTACTTTCTGCTTAATTAACCCTCATGACATTTAACTAACAAAGGGTGAGGCGGCGAGCTATCGGTGTGCGTTTAACCGAAGAAGCCGCATCTCAATTATGGAATTGATATGAGTCGAGCGTCTGTCGCAGATGGCTCATCGCTCTCGAGTGGTGCCCGTTATGGTTACGCGAAATTAGATTTCAACAAGCCTATTTTCTTTTCCAGTAATAAACATCGTTTTATTATACTGTCAGAGACGGTCGCGTTTTTCAATATTTCATCGATTCTGAACATCGAACATCTTCGAATCCTTTGAAGTTTCAAAATTTTCAATCCGAAAAGTTTAATTGCATTTTGTAATTGGGATATTTTATCTTAATGAATAAAAATACGGATGGTCGCCTATGCTTATACTTTACTGCTGAAGCTGAATCTAGATCATATACCTACCTATCGAGAGAATATAAAGAATTTTAAATGAATTTACCTCTAAATAGAAATTCAATCTAATGCGTACCTATAGTTACTAACTTCCTATGTACCTATTCTTTTCTATTCTAGAATCTAGATCAAAGTTTCTGAAGTATTATATATTGCATAATTATTGTTGTTACCTAACTAACTACCTACAATAAGTTATAAGGTCCCTTGTGCGACTTTTCTGTTCCTAAGAAAGTCGAACGTAAACGCAATTTGATTACGAGCAAATAATTATTTTAGTATAATATTCCCTGTAGTACGAGGATGGTTCTCATGGAAAGAAAACTTAAACATGTACCACGGGCGAAGCCGGGGCGGACCGCTAGTTTGATATATTATTCTACTTCAATGTGATTTTATTTGTGTCAACGTAGAAAGTGGAATATTGTGAATTAGTATAGTTGCACAAGAAATTTGCCTTTATAATCCTACTAAAGGTGTGCTAAAGGGTAAAACGTCCTTTGACCTGCACTTTCTAGGGTAGGTAGGATTTTAGTCATGAACTCATTAGTTTCTTATCATAAATAATATTATAATGAATGAATTATTTAAAGGTGTCTTAATTAGAATCTTTTCAATATCCAGTACCTAGTAGGTAATCTAAAACTTAATACTTAGGTAGGTAATTTTTTACGTTTATCGTAGAGACCAAGTTTTATCAAAATCCGTATTTATAGCGTGATTGAGAAACTGTTCTATCGAAAATTTTCGCGGGTTATTAAATATCTAACTAACTAAATATAATTTGGTTGTATTTATAGCTACAATCTGAAATCTCTAGTTGAAGGGTACAATCGACATTCTTGTTTTAAGATAATATCTACTGTGACGCAGGCATTAGTACTTTCTATAAGAATTAATCCAATCTTGTTTTCCTATTATTTTCCTCTGTGACCCAAATTACATTTCCCTTTTAAATATATTATTGAGCATCTTACGCGTCGTAATATAATCATGTGTTTGAAACGAATTATCGAATAATTCGTCTGGAAACGTGACTCAACTTTCAAGCAAATAAGATGTCAATGAAGTCGGTCGGTAGATGTATATTGCACAATAGAAGTGGAGATCTCACATAATAATATGCCATTGGTATTCAGAGGCAGGGAAGAATGCGCGTTCCAGAGAGGCGACTACCCGGCGTTCTTAGATGACACCCGCGCCTCCCTTCGGCGTTCGAAGATTTAATCTACCTATATATAAATTCTGCCATTGACTTTTAAAATATGTATGGCTGTTTGATAGATAAACTTTCATAAAAAAAACTCTTATTACAGGCAAACACAATTGATTTGAATAAAAAAACAAAGAACGTGAGAATAAACCAGATTTTTCGTATTTCAGTAAACTGTAACTATTAATAAAATTTTATTGTTTTCTTTATTATTTTATTGTTGGTATTCATAGTACAGCACCTACGTGCTATATTTTCAGTGGTAGGTAATTCTCTACGTTAAAGTATAGATACGCCTACACTTATTTCTTACCATTATAATATTAAAATCATAACAACAGGCTGCCTGGAAGGAATTCCTTAGTGCCAATAAAATCTCTCCTGATATGTTCATCATTAAAATTAATGACTTGGGTACCTACATAATATGTTTGGTAAATAAATATGTACAACACATTTTGGACAATTTCGCAACTTCTCTATGAAACTTTTTTTAAGAATTTGGAATTTATAAAACCAAATTTTCAAAATTCTGCATTAACGAAAATAAACCGGCCAAGTGCGAGTCGGACTCGCGTACTGAGGTAACTATTATGATAACCTATTTTGATATATTTTCTCGTAAAGTATTTATATGTATACTTACTTAGGATTTAGGAATTAATATAACCATCCTGAAATCTGAGGTAGGTATAATTTTTCGAAAAACATATTCCATTGGTCATTCGAGTAAGAACCAGTCTTTAACAATTTAAATGATGTATTTTTTAATTATCTTCATTATTTTCTATCTGTTGGTTTTCTGTTTCATTATTTTCTTTATAAAAGGTAAAATTATTACTTCCTGCAGGCTAAACCCTCTAAAATTCCTGTGTTTTCCTTGATGCAAATTATTTGAATTCCAGTGACACCCTACCTGCAAAAGTCCCCTGGTGTCTCTATATTTGATACCTATAGTTGGACCCGGCAATTTCGCGCCCTCGTCTCGAGTCTCGAGCAACAAACAATTCTTTCATATAGTAAAAAGGTCACATGATTAAAATCACTAATTATAATGATTGAGTAGTCATGAAAAAAATAGATACTTACTTATTACCTAATAATATTCAAAATTATAGAGACCACTTCCTAAAAACAAACACATAAACTTACTAACTTTACCTTCCACTAAATAATATTAGTGTAGATTGAAACTGGCCTTTCTGGAGCGGTAGGTCTTATTGTGGTGATAGAATAGGTACATAATTTGAAATGTAATTTTAGCACTATTTCGATCATTGTCCATATCAGAGTAAAGTTAAAATAAATATACCTACATATAACATCATTGCTCCGAACAAGAAACAGCAAGAACATGCAACGATGCCAAAATAGTCCCCACATCAGCATTTGTTACAGAGGAAGTTTCTGCAACACTGGTTTTCAGTAACGACCGATAAAGTACGATGAATATCATATTGATATTTAGAAACTTTCTTTTCTCTCAAGGTGGAAGTTTCAAAAATCGAGGTCTTTACTGTATAGTTTTTATAAGAAGACAGTTGTTATAAAAGCTTTAAGTACAATAAATTCAGTTTATAAATAACACATACAGTACTCCCAAACTGATAATGCGCATAGAAAAATTCGTCACTGTTCGGCAACTGTCATATTCCCCGAGCCTCCGAAGAATATGAATATAGAGTGGTTAAATGTATTTTCTTCATGCATAGTTTATTAGAATTATGAGTTTTATTGTGATTTTACGGTAAAAGAGTTAAGTAACGAAATTTGTTTCGATAATTTAATGCAAGTTAATAGCGAGGATAAGCCACAAGATTGCGAATACTTATATATTTGTTGTATTGATTTACTTGGAAAATTCTATACTTAGAACTATTAAAGTGTCTTACTGAAGCTGGCGAAATGATAGATGTATGGAAGGTTAATAAAATAAGACAAAGTTTATATTTAAAAAAATGATTTTCAAACACTGGTTTACATTTAAATTGTAGAAATCTAATCATTAAAATCTCAGTCCAAAGGATTTACAGAATCAGGGATTATCTATATTTCTGATATCGTAGAATGATCAGAACTTTCATTATGCTCTTATTAATTTTCACTTTCCCCACTGCTATCCGCTACCTGTGTAAATAATCATTTTATCGGTAAATTCAACTTTGAAACAAAACTAAGAAGGGTATGTAACAGCAGCTCTATATATTTCCATACAGAGATAATACGTGCGGTCACCACCAATATATAAAGACAACTGACGGATCATTGACGGATTTTTGAATTTTTTGACTGACAGGCTACCGTCACCGTACAGGCATGCGTCACGTTCACGCCCGAATTGTTTTCGATTGTGTATGACTCTGAATTGAATCCTATTTCTTTCGAACAAGGTGCAAGATGAAAGTACATTGTTTAGGGCACTTACGATTCAATGATTCGGGGTGATTCGGGTGTTTCTGGAAATACGACAATTAGCGAAGCGTCTGCATGCGCTTTATTAATTTTGGAGTACTGTAAATATTTGAAAATTTTAAAAAATATAATTGTTGAGTGTCAGTGGTATAAGCTTTCTACGGCAAGGCGATGGACACGGGTTCGAATCCTACTGTTTAATATGTATATTTTTTAAATCCTTCAAAAATAGCAGACTTTATTAATTTATAGATTATAAGTAAATATTGTTTATCCCTGAAATTCTCAGATAAAATGAAACAAAAGAAAATACGAAAGACACACACGAATTGGGTTGTTGTATTTGTTTCATAGAGTAAAAAGAAAACTAATATAAATATTTTTTTCAATGTAGCGATAAACTAGGTACCAACACCACCTACTTCTACCACTTCTACTATTTCCACCTACTTCTAATTTATAACTTTTTTTGTATAGAAGCAGAAAGCACAATAATTACCTATATAATAATTGTTTAATTATGGAGAGGGAGGACTTTACTTCATGATCGCTCTCACAGGCTTAACAAACCTTTAAAATAACTTCACTACCTCATTTCTTGAAAATTTTATTAGGTTATAAGTACATATTCAAATACGAAACCTCAAAAACGAAGTCATTAAATGAGCAATAAAGGATACCCAGACCCTTTATAGTCATAAGTACTATTCTGAATATTCATTATATACTTCAGTCTTTGAATTTTAATATATTTATTATTAATTGAAAAAGTTAATTCTATTGTTTTATGACTTTATACTTCGCTGTCAACGATGGAACCGAATTAATCTTAAAATATGTAGGTCTATGTAGGTATAAGGCTGTAGAAGAGTTCAATTCAGTATATTGAAATAAACCTTATAAAATTACCTCTTCGTACAAGCAACAAGAAAAAAATAATTTTGATTCAGCACCATTAAGATATTATTTATTTTGAAGAATTTAATTTGACATTAACTTGCAAGACTCTCCATCGTCAATGAATATTTTGCTCGTGTGAAAAGTAACAGATTGCAAAAATATTATGTTCATAGTTCATACTGACACTGCTTAACTTACCTATAAAGTAAAATTTAAAAATAATTTTATTTTAAATAAGTTCGTAAGAATATTTGTATTTGATAACCCATTCTGTACCTACTGCATAAAATCAAAATCATTACCGACATTATTAATTGCAGAACATAGCCAATTAACTGTGAATACAAATAATCGCTAATCGCTTCTACTCAGTACATGTGCGCAGTTTAACTCGACTCCCCCGCGTCTTATACCCCGCTCTATCACACTGCTTCAGACCACCCTTAGTTCTGCCGCTGGTCCTCAAGTCAGTCGGTGGACGTCGCGCCGGTAACACCATCACTTTGTTTCATGAAGACCACCTTATATAGCGGTCTGTTTTAAAGTAACCGTTAAAGCAAGTAGTGAAAACAATCATGGATACTGAGGAGTTTCGTGTTAGGGGAAAAGAGATGGTGGATTATATCTGCACGTATATGAATACGTTGCGAACACGACGAGTTACCCCTTCAGTGGAACCTGGATACCTTCGAGACGCTTTGCCCGCCGAAGCGCCCTACCACCCCGAGTCGTGGGACGATGTTATGAATGATGTAGAGAACAAGATCATGCCCGGTGTTACCCATTGGCAACATCCCCGATTTCATGCATATTTCCCATCAGGGAATGCATATCCTTCAATTCTCGGAGACATGCTTTCAGCCGGTATTGGATGCATTGGATTTTCGTGGGTAGGTGGTGCTTTAATTAATTTATAGATGTAATTTTCGATTATGATGAAATTGACGCTCTACAATTTGTTAATTTTTTACAAGCATAACTTTGCACATATCGTTTAGGTAAAAGTAAATTATATAAATAAACGATTCGAGTACCTAAATTTAAAATCGAGACTCATTTGTTTTGTGAATTAACGACAATCGACAATTGAAACATCAAACTATTGTAGTCGTTAGTATAAAATAAATAGTTTAATATAATACGTGAGAATAATAACAGTTGGAATTGGATTCATTGCAGAATTTAAATGTTTCCTATTTTTGAAGAAATAGCTTGTTCTGTATGGACTATGGATTTATTATAGTTTGCACAAAAACGTATGCTTCAAACTTACTTATTGTAGTTAACTACAATAAAATAAATCTTATGTTCTGAAAAATTTTTTAGTGTTTTTAGAAAAAAAACGCTAAAGATCTTTTATTTTCAGGATATAACATTAATTAAATTTTACTAACACATTTTTTGATTAGATTAAAAACAAAAAATTTCGTGTTAAACAAACATCGATTTATTTTTACATAGCTCTAGCTCTCATAATGTTCATGTATCTTTTATTTATTCCTCCATAAGATGTTTAAACACACCGATGATTATGAAATAATTACTTTTACAATTTTCACAACAAAATATAAGAAATACTTACATTTTGAATAAGTATTAAATTTTAAATTCTTAAGCCATGTAAGCTACATAAAGCTTACGAATTTTAATTCTAATTTGTGTGAATAGAAAACCAGAAAAGGCATATCGGTGCAACGTTATTGAGTATTGATTGCAAAGTGATTAACTACTAACGTTAATTATTTACATGCACTATTTCTGTTGCTGACGGTGGTATATTTAGGTCAAACAATACGTTTCATTCCTTTTTTTTCTCTATTTTAAAACATCATCGAATTCATGAAGGATAAAGATTAAAGATACATATAGGTACTTAGTTAGAATGTTTATTATTGTACTTATATTTCCTATACTTATATTATCTCCCGCATTTCTCGTGATTATAATATATACCTAAGTAACATAGTTATACAGGCAACAGGATAAAATTACGAAATTTGAAATGTATAATAATTTTCGCGTGATTGCTCTAGAAATCGTTATAGCTCGCAAGCCAGACGCAAATTTCGTCAATCATTTCTTCCCGCCTATAAACTTGTGTAATTATTGTTCACTTCACAGAGACACCTCTGGATACACATCCAGGTGTATCATAATATTGTCTTGTGAGCGTCAGCTGCAGATCCGTTGATGGGTTGAGAAGTATCAAAAATTGAATAAAAACTAATAACCAGCTCTTCCAGGGTTCTTTAAACTTCAAATTGGTCATATGACATTGTTTAAATTAATGATAATATCTACTGTGAATATAAGTAGGTACATAATATATCTAAACGCCAGCAAACTGTACTATAAACTAAGAGCATTATGCATTATTAATGCTCTAAGACTATAAAGATGTATGGTAAGATAATACTATATAACTGCTCTATACAGGGTGTAATCGTTAAGTGTGCACAGGCGATTATTCCGTAACTATTACAGATATCAAAAAACTTTAAACTGATATCGAAAGTATTTAACCTAATGAGTAAAATGGCCATAATAAATTTTTAAAAATAAAACGAGAAATATCTAAAAAATTAACTTGAAACCCTCCCATACATTTAGTATGAGATACGAATATCCCATGTACATGGGTTGATCCAAAAGTAATGATAATCAATATTAAACAAGGTCATTACAGTTATAATAATTATGTAGTTCTCTAGATAGTCTTCTAACTAGAAAATATACTTCAATATTTTTTT
>CAJQZM010031322.1:5529-37765 GCA_907164665.1 Colias nastes | reverse complement strand
CCATTCAATAGTGAATGAACTATAGCTTAAGCATGGAAAAAATGTGAACTCGTTTCCATTATCGAAATTTGTTTATCGATACTTTCCGCACTAGTCGATAAATGCCAACGATGTAAGTTTTGAAGGACGTAAACGTAAAGTCAGATTGATATAATTTCTCGTAAATGTTAAGAATTGTTATAATTCCAACGGAATATCATTGTAATGGCATAAAGCTACGTAAAAATTAATAAATGCCATTTTTAGACGCCTCCAATACGTTTCTAATTTAATGGTGACGCCATTACAAGTTTGTCTCTTGAGAATAACTGTCAGTGTCATAGGGATCATCTTAGGCCGCGCCGGGTATATGTCACAATAAAAATACACCGATTATACCAAATTGTACTGGAATCTAGCCAATGTCAAAAGACAATGTATAATTTCATGTTACAAACAATAGAGCAATTAATTTTTATCGGAGTACCGCTGTCTTAATTCTCACAAAACTGTATCAATTCATATTCCGAGGCAAAAACTTCAAACCCATACAATACTCGTGGTTTCTTTTAGAAACTACTAATTTCTTGGTTTCAACGCTTTCAACGTCTTGAACCACTTTTGCTATTGGAATCTTTATTGAGCTTGAGTTTGTTTGTTTGTTTACACTTATCTCAGGAACTACTGTTCCGATTTGAAAAATTGTTTCATTTGTTAGATGGCCCATTTATTGAGGAAGGCTATAGGAGTATAGGCTATATATCATCACGCTGGCACCACTAGGAGCGGAGCAATATGGGAAAAACTGCGGGGCATAGCTAGTAAGAGATATAACAATAAACATAGTGTTCATAAATAATGAATAGAGGAAACAGACGCATTTAGATAACTGAAAGAGTTCGAGATTATCCTGAGTATATCGAAGTGTTTGTGAATGACAAATATTAAGGAAGAAAGAAATGAATATTTGTCGGTATGAAGCATGATTGTATTAGTATTATAGGTACCTACTTATTAAATGGATTAAGAACTTAGATCATTAATAACACGTTTTAAAAATAATCGAATATTTAGAAAGAATGAAAAAAATTCTTCTTCATTTTCATTAAATAATGTATTTAATGAAAATGAAGAAATTATTCATAACTAAGGCATAAAAGAAAGTATAAAATTTTGTTGAAGACGATGAACATTACCTTCATTTGCGTACCTAACAAGTAAAATTTCTAATAATATTAAACATTCGTCATCAAATTTAATCAAACGATTGAGTACTGGATCTTTGCGGCACCAAAAATATTTAATTATACTGTGATTATTCTGTAGTACTTTAGTTACATTCAAATTAAATAAATACTATGGGAATGAGAAACTGAACAATTGTTTTTTTATACAGGGAGTTGAATTTTGTACAAAATATATTTTACAGTATCTCATATTTTGTATTAGTATTTTCAAGAATGTCAGAAAAAATACGTTGCTAAATCTATGAAATATATATTCATTTATTCTAATAAAGAGCGTTTCGCATGAATATTTTATGAACATTCATGACGTATGATTATGAAATATGTCTAATATTTCATACGTTATATTCCAGAGGCATTTTGTTGGATATATATTTTTAATGCTAGTGTAAAAGACTATAAAATATATTCCAGTCATGCCTATACCTAATGCCTGCACCAGGATTTTATGGTTTCTTTCGAATTTTCTTCAGTATTAAAGTAAGCACTTTTTCTAATATAACTTAATAAAAATAACCAGTATTGACATACAAACACACTTCTCTTGATATTTTCTACTTTATTATTATTTGTATTTAAAAACTATCACTTAGTCTTAGAGGTATGAAAAATAACTGTTGGCAGATTCTCAGACCTACCCGATATGCACTCAAAATTTCATGAAAATCGGTCCAGCCGTTTTGGAGGAGTATGGTAACTAACATTGTGACACGGGAATTTTAAATACTAAATTAGTGATCATCGCGTAAGTACATGCAACATGTACTGTTTCACTAAACTTAGAACATCCTGTATAAACAAGAAACGAGATTATCTGCGTCAATATCCGACTCTTAAATTATTACATCATCTATAGACCACTTTTACTTAACGATGTAGGCCCAACATCACAATATAAAACCACTTCTTACATTGTAATCTCATTTATAAGCCTTCTGCTTTATATAACGTATAATTGGCTTAGTTTGCTACTTTATTTATATTTTTCGTGCTTATATAAATTATTTTATCTTAGTAAGTACAAAGTAGTTAATCTTATGAAATTAGTTACAGAGAAATAATGATTTGAAATGCTAATTTATGCAAATATATGGGTAATATTTTATAACTGTATCATATTTAGTGTAACATATGATTAATGTAGTTTATGAAATGTAATTATTATCATAATTTCAATATTTAAACGAATTATCAACGAGATTAAATTTTTTTATATTTTCTACACGCGTTGCTCTAAAAACAAAATATTGATCGGATATTTTATAATGCAACAATTTATTTAAATACATTATTTTAATAAATAGAAAATATTTAAAATTAAATCACCACATAAATTAAATATGTATAGTTACAATAAAAACACTTATTACAATTATTAATTCATGTGCATACAATTTAATAAATAAACATTTGTTTTATACCCTTTTTTCCCGCCATTTATTATCTGTGCGTGACAACTGACAGATAAGTGACATTTAAAAAATGTCAGCTTAGTGAAAGTTATTCCATCAAATTGCTCTAAACAGGGAAAGTAAGGACAATGCATGTTTACTTTCCATTACTTTGGTTAGTGTTAATAATAAGTTATTTTTGTTTGTTTGTTTAATGTGTAAAAATTATTTTATAATTTAATGGATATGGTAGTTTTTTGTACAAATATTATTAATGCAGTTTTTAAAACGGTAATGGCATTCATTGTTATTCTGTTTAAATAATTGATAAATTAATTACCATCTAATCCATACTTAAATGTATGAGTCATCTTTGATTTATTTTTATTTTTATATTGTCATCTAAATTCATTTAAAGTGATATTACTTTCTCTAGTGGAACTTCCTACCCGAAAATGACTATAACAAATAAAACTAAGGTTATGGCCTTGTACGCATGTTACGCAAACCGCTATACTATATACAGCATTTGACTTTCACTGCCTCTATTCGTGTGGTTTGATAACTGACGTAAGCATTAACCCGTAATTGGAATACTTTCGATATATTACACAATAACATCTCTATTATATTGGTCTAATTTACCATTTTAGTAAGTTCTAACTCCGCGTCTGCTTTATAAATATTAGCTTATGTTTGTTTTTGTAACAAATGTATTTTATTGTTGTTTGTATATTTACACGTAATAATATATAGAGCTTAGTCTATAGAGTGCATAGTTGAAATATATTGAAAGTGTAGACTGTAGAAGCAATGTAGATTTCCAAAGCTTCACTCACGAGTCACGTGTGTTATCGTATTTTAGCCGCTTACAAATTTCCCTTATCTAGGACAAGAAAAACCCCTTATACTTATCTAAATTATTCTTAGAAGTTCAATCGATGTATAACAATAGAAAAATTAATATGCAATAAAAGGTACTGCCCAATTGCCCATGAAGTAGAAACTTAGAATTTAAGTACTTAGCTAATGTGTTTAAAATTTCACAACAACGTAATGTGTTTTAAACGAACTCATAAGCGAACCCCTACTATATAAAAATACCCAATGTGTTTCACTTCTAAAAGAACTTCAATGGTTCTGGTCTAAAAGTGTAACCAAACATCCATAGACATACACATAATAATAGCAAGTTCTCTCATAGTAAAGAACCTAAAAGAAAGTATCCTTAGGTCTAATCTAAGGCATGACCTACTTTACCGTAGGAATTAACTGCTAGCTTGCGTGACGAGCGCCTGTCATTCACATCTCGAAGTAATATTACTTTTAGTTTCATTTTATGTTGTTTTGAAATAAATATTAATGGTTATAGAATGGCTCGTGTATAAGACTTTGTCTATAGATATGTAAAAATATTGTTCACATGTGTTTTTGTCGTTATTTTGAGATTGACAATGGATAAAACAGAATTACAAAAATTCATCGCGCTCTGAAATAACAACGACAGATTTAATATAAAATAACGTATTGAAATGACTTTTAAAACGTCTTTAATAATTATTGTTTTATATTGTGCCCTTGGAGGTAAATTAAACTTTTAATATGTAAAAGGTACGATCTGTGGAAATGATAATTTTGTATGTCTACTAATTATTGATAGTTCTTGTGAAATATTTGTCGGTTAACTTGTCAAATGTTGCTCATGGAAAACTAGTTTTTGTTTTAATGTATTTATGACTCGACTCATTCATGATAACTTTATTTTCTTCGTTTGATCTGTAATTAGATTATTGTCTCATAAATATTAGTGCTTTTGCATCAACGGGTTAAAAATATTTGAATAACAGAACCTAAAAACTTTTACCGCAATTAAAAAAAACGTGCGCAAAGTCAAACACCAGACAACATTTAAATTATATCAATGTACTTTACGCATACTTACTTACTTACTTACTTACTCTACGCCCTTAAATACTCTTAAAATAAATTCAACAATTAAACGAAGTGGAACTCTTTATTATTCTATTTTTAGCACCAAGACCTGACCTAGAATAGAATGTGCCAAAATATACCGTGACAATACTCATAGAGTTATGCAATGTTGTTTTAAATTGAACAAATTGGTTTATAACTGAGAGTTACCGTTGAGACTCATTACTCTAATGACATATATTATGTACAAATGGATTTTGTTGGTTTTTATTAATTCAAATACACTTTGAACTTATAAAAAAATAAAATATAGAGCATATTTTAATAATCTATACTTATAAAGCTGAAGAGTTTGTTTTGTTTGTTTGAACGCGCTGATCTCAGGAACTACTGGTCCGATTTTAAAAATTCTTTCGGTGTTAGATAGACCATTTATCGAGGAAGGCTATAGGCTATAATATCATCACGCTATAAGACCAACAAGAGCGGAGCCACGCGGGTGAAACCGGGAGCGCAGCTAGTTACTCATAATATGTAGATTAATATTTAACTTATTCAATCTTAAAAGGTACGTGTAACTAAATTATAATATTTTCATTAATTTTAATAATTCATATGTATCAATAATATTCCTAGATAGGTACTACATTAGATACCTATATAAAAACTTTAAAAGAAAATTAATTATGAGCAATTTATTGAAATGTTAATAAAAAAAATGTGTGCGTGTACTAGTGTACACACGTAAGAACTAAGAAGTGAAACTTCTTTATGACCTTAATTTAAAAAAAATAATTTACCATATGCAACTTTACAGAAATACGTCGAATCACGCGTGGTAGGGATAAGAAAAAGATGGCGCGTAACGGAAAAATGTCACGCGTAACGAAAAAATGTTACACTAAATTTTTTTCCAACCCCGATAAAGAAGTTTAACTTCAAAAATCATTGAATAGCAAAGCAAAAACAAGAGCACGTGATTTATATCGTAAAAACAACAAAGCATCTTACAGTAAGTGACTTCATACGTACACAATTAAACATAGAAATAAGTGCTGAACGGTAAAGTACGAAAATGAACATAGGCTTTGCATTCAATTATTTTTAATGTTCGGCGAAAGTAATTCTTCATTGCCACAATAGAGATTAGGTCGTGTCTCACGTTTTTTTTGTTCACGGGGTCAAAGGCCATTCACTGTCACGATCTAAATTCTAAATTGACACTTATCTGTGACCTTATGTACATGGCATTTTTTGTCGCAAGCTACGTATGTAAGTATAAGTAGTGTTAAAGCTAATTATTGATGAATTACTATTATTATTAGGGGTGCATCCGATACCGATACCGATACCGATATATCGGCGATACTTCGGGTTAGCCGATATATCGGTATCGACGATATTTTTATGACCGATACAACGATACTTTTTAATTTAAAAATATAGTGTAAACGAGCGTGTTGTCTCGTCTATTCCGTTGCAAATGAGGCATGAACAATGCTCGGGGAAACCCTGCGCTTGTGAGGGTGTTGTTGAGTTGTCCCAATATATCGAGAGATGCAGATCCATTCGTTTTCTGGCGCAATGACGTTTTATACCCAAACTTGAAAAAAATTGCGCAGAAGTACTTTAGTTTCCAAATGAGTTCTGTTGCATCTGAGAGACTATTTTCCAGCGTAGGTCTTATTCAAACAGACTTGCGAAATCGCTTTCTCCGCAAAACTTAAGATTATGTACTTTGTTTTTTAAACAAAAATCTTATCAATGTTAATTTTAATTACTAAAATTTTTAATTGCCTAATTATGTCTCTACTTTTTATATTAATAAAAGGAAAATCTGACTTGTGATTTATTTATTATACCTTCATTTTTAGCCGACTTCAAAAAAAAGGAGGAGGTTATCAATTCGGCCGGTATAATTTTTTTTTATGTATGTACACCGATTACTCCGAGGTTTCTGAACCGATTTACGTGATTCTTTCTTTGTTCGATGCGGGATGGTGTCGAATTGGTCCCGTAAATATTTTATTCGGATAGGCCCAGTAGTTTTTATTTTATGAGCATTTTTGTCTGTACTTGATGACTTATTTGAAATGTAGCAAGTAAATTTGATTCACTTCCCGGTAACCGATTGAGCTGAAATTTTGTATAGTACGTATGTAAATTGGATAGCGATGAGACATTATCATGCCATAGAGCTGATTTGATGATGGAATCGGAAGGTGGCCATAGGAACTCAGTAATAGATTGACTCAACTTTATCGAGTTTGGGCTCGTTTGATTCGTGTTGAAAAATACACTAAAAAGTATTAAATAAAAATAACTACGTTAAAAACAACCGACTTCAAAAACGGAAAAGTAAAAAATAAAAAAGATTTGATATTATTTATTACTACATATTATTTAGATGTGCTATTTATTAAATAGGTTTGAAGTCCGTGCCAAACACTAACGAGTTTGGGCTCGTTTGATTCGTGTTGAAAAATGCACTAAAAAGTATTAAATAAAAATAACTACGTTAAAAACAACCGACTTCAAAAACGGAAAAGTAAAAAATAAAAAAGATTTGATATTATTAATTACTACGTATTATTTAGATGTGCTATTTATCAAATAGGTTTGAAGTCGGTTGTTTTTAACGTAGTTATTTTTATTTTTGAATTCACAGTAAGCGTATCGGTATCGGTATCGGTATCGCCGATATTTTTATAAGAGTATCGGTATCGGTATCGTATCGGCGAAAAGGCGTATCGATGCATCCCTAATTATTATAATGTTATTTTGAATCTAAATACCTATGAATGCATGAATGACGACGCTTTTTGCTCGGAAATCAGAAAACAGAACAAAGACGATAATGACATTAGATAGACAAGCTCAAAAACGTTATAACTATGTCTAATATTATTTATTACTTTTTTGAATTGAAAATTAGGTAATTCACCAGTAACTGAATGGAGTAAAATATTTTACACAACTTTTTTTTTTCAATTGAATTCTAATCCCATAAACTAAATCTGTTAAACCAGAAAATATATGTATAAATTCGAGATATTTTAAGCATGGATAATATCAGAAAACCATGCACATGCGTACTTAAATCTTGACATTAAATATCATTTACTCTTCAGTTTCTATTCATCGTTTTGATATTATAATACACTACAATTAATAAGTGATAATCTATTAATTAATCATAATAATTATTGAATCGATTACATCTTACAAGGCCACAATGACTGGGTGAAATTTTAATGATCACTTAGCTGTTATGTAAGAAGCATTCATCTTTACACTCAACTTTTTGAATGTGTTAATTGATAAAGTTGAGTAGTATCTAGATACAAAGCTTAAGATCTAAGGTACATCTTAAGCTGTATTAGAGCCGTGTAGAGTACAGTAACCAATTTTATAGAGCTTTATGTTAATGCCGTAATGCGTAAACAAATATAAAATAATAGCCGTTTACGTACCTACCCCTGTGGTTTTTACACATTTATAAAAGGCCCATAAAATTTTAGTGAATCATAAAATAACACAATATGGAAAACATATTCAGCATTTCCTAAAGTAGGCTCTTCCTTCCATCAATCCAGAATCTATAACCAGCGCTTCGACTCCGCCCTATTATATGGCCTATAATCAATTGGTAAGTAATGCTTTAAGCGAGTCTTTATACATGTATGCTAGTCCAGTAGCTCCTGAGAAAAGCGCGTTCTAGCAAACAAACAAAATCTTCAGTTATATAATTATTACACCATTATTATAGTATGTATAAATAAATCAACACAAACACCGCAAAATGAACACCGAAACCATAGGGAATACTGGTATAATATTACACAAATTGTTCGCTCTATAGCAATAGGAAATAACCCCTCATTATGAACACATTACATAAACACTCAATGATATGTTAGATATCATAGTATTACGTTTTGCATGCTTGTGAATAAACAATTTAATACTTTCTCTGTTACTAAAGGGGGAATTGATGTATGAAGACAATTAAGGTTATTTGTAATTGAGGCATATGAAGCAGATTGGATTATTCTTAAAGTTCGTTATAGTACAATAAGATTTTAAAGGAAAAAAGCTTTGGTCACATTTTTTGAAAAGTTATCATACATATAATATGGAATGAGTAAGTAGTTAACAATGTGAGGCAAGTTTTGTAAAGAAGTAAAATAAATACCTGTGTAAACAAAATAAAAAAAAACTGAATGAATTCAAAACGAAATTTACATGAAAGCCACAATATATATCAAAATTGCATAGTACAAGAAAATTATAAAACAATTGTTGATAAAATTAGGTTAACCGTGAAAAACTCAAGTAAAAATTGACCAGAATCGAAATACAATGCAATCATACAATCAGTAGAACATACAAAAATCATTTTAACAGATTATATTCACATGTTTTTTTCAAGGCCTTAATTTTATGCTCAATCAAAATGTTTTCACGCACTCATGTGAAACTGTTTTGTAAAATAAATAATGAGATAATTCACAATTTTTGTATACGTTGACAAAAAAATTCAACGCATACAATTTATAGTGTTTGGTAACGAAATAGTTAAATAGGTACTTATGCCAAAAAATAAATTTTTGTCACATTTTTTTTAGTAGGCTAAAAATATAGATACAATAATAATAGGTTGGGGATAATTAAACAATTAATTTATTGTTTTACAAAATCTATACTTATTTTATCCATACTAATATCATAACGCTGAAGAGTTTGTTTGAACACGCTAATCTCAGGAACTACTGGTCCGATTTAAAAAAATTATTTCGGTGTCAGATACCCCATTTATCGAGGAATGCTATAGGCTATATATCATCACGATAAGACCAACAGGAGCTGAGCCACGCGGGTGAAACCGCGCGGCGCAACTAGTTATATATAAAATACAAATTATTTATACAAATTAAATTCGCAAAAGGTATGAATATTCGATCAATAACATTGAATTCTTCGTATCAAGCAATTTGTGGTATTTATCAATTACAGTTAATTCGGTATCAGTGTGAAATTACTTTTATGGTCAATTAATAATACCGTGGTGAAAGTGAATAATCAATAGTTTATACCTATAATAAAGTTTAACATATATTTAGCAAATTGCTTTTAAAAAAGAGAGTAATTTTTTAAATGTAATAATCCCTATATAAAATTCTTGTGTCACAATGTTAGTTACCATATCTACTCCTCCGAAACGGCTGAACCAATATTTTTGAAATTTTGTTTTCCTATTGGGTAGTCGTAGATCTGAGAATCAGCCAACATCTATTTTTCATAACCCTAAGCGATAAGAGATAAGAGTAAGGCAGAACAACGTTTGCCGGCCAGCTAGTTGTCTAATAAGTATTTAAAATTGTCAATAAGGTCATGGGCTATGGAAATGGTTTATACTTAGTCTTTAAAACAACATTAAAGTGGAAGTTTCAAATATAAAAATAAATATTTTAGGATATTAAAAATGTGAAATATAGAATGTAATGGATAATAAATATGTTAATTATTTAAATCCCACACAAAATCTGTATTACAAGGTAATAGATAGTTTATTGCTCGCAGCAGGAGGTAAATTTTATTATCATTTAATAATGTAGGTAATATTTATGTATATTTTACGCTTATTAATAAGAGATACGTATAAGGAAAGCAGTAAGATATAAGGTAGCAAGTAAAACGCAACATTAGACAAATTCATTGGAACAACAACACTAATATAATAAAGATGCAGCAAATAAACTTTACAAAATGAAACAATTGAAATAACACTACTAGTAAACATAGCAGATATTTAAAGCATAAGCGATTACTCACAAAGTCACAATGAATTCACATACACTAAAATATAGGGCAAGCTTGCACATATTTACAGGAAGCATGACATAAATATCGCTAAAAGACATTAAACGTTGTAAAATGTAATTCAGGTCGAAAACATTGTTCTGGTGTTTGTTAAAACAATAACCTGGTTCGGTCTTTGTATATTTATTTTTCGGGAATCACCAGAGTATTGAGAATGGTTAATTTTTACGATCTTTTAACTGTAACTACATTGTAGCCTGAAATAAATAAATAAATTACTACATAACGTGTGTATAGAAATAACAGTAGTGTTTTTAATTAATGCTTTAGTTTAAATAATTAATATACACAACACGCTGAATCTCATGAATTTATTGTATTGTCTGTTGTCACTAATCCTTCATAGGTCTATAAAAGAATTAAATCTGTCACACACAAGCTACACACAAGTGAAGATAATAAAAGCGTGTTAAAAAGAACCTAGACAGTTATTTGTTATTCATTTTTTTTTATCGTAAATATTATATGAAACAAAATCAATAGAAAGATTAAAGAAAACTCATGCACAAAGATCAGTTTAACATGAACACCATACATTCGTTAAATCTTTATTGTATCACATCGATGTTAAACTATTTGTATGAGGAAATTATTCTATACATTTCTTAAGTTATATAACTTATAGACTCAATATTACTATCCAATTATTTTGCAAAATTTAACACGGGAATATGAATCTAATTGCTAAAGAATAGAGGTTATTTTTATTTGTAAAATCAATAATATCGACTAAACGGGATCGTGACTAGAAACCCACGTACTTTCAAAACTCGTTTGTAAAATCCTAGCCATTTCCAGACAGGGTAGATATCGTCTTAGCATAAGGCGCGTAAAGCTGGATTCACATTGATGAGATTTTTCTTGTAAATCTGAAAGTTTTTCCGGAAGATGAATACGAAGTCTCGTTTAAGTTTTTCGCATATAAAATTACTAAATCGATTTAAATGAAGTTATCAAGCATTAAATAGTAGATATTTATACATCACTTTAGTCCTGCTACAAAACAAGCAAAAGATGAAGGCCAGATAAAGCCCAGTTAACTAAGCAAGAATTAAAATTATATACATAATGCACATACAATCCTAAAAATAAATAAAGAAATGTATGTCACTGCCTTGGCATTTCCATTTTGCTCCTTTTTGCTCATAGGCTACTAGTTTTTATTCTGTGCTCACAAGTACTTATTTATTAAAGCTTATATGCCACTGTGGCTTCGAATTAATAAAATAAGATATTATAATTGAAAGAGAAATACGTCAATGTACCCATGGCTGTAGACTAGGAATTACGTATAATTTCTAGCCCGCGGCTTTCCGTACTAAGCACTGGTTTAAACTGATTTATTATTAAAGACATGTATTTGATTGTAACTTGTAAGCATTGTATTGTATAAAGTCGTTTTTAGAATAGAGTAATAAACACTAATAAACTGTCTACTATTATAGAATACGTTTGTGTGGAAACGTTAATTTTATTGATAAGTACAAAAAAAAATTAGCTATTAAAAATAGATGTTTAAATAATGTACAAATTAATTTTAATAGCCCTAATTATAGGTACCTACATGACGTTCACTAACTACAAACTAGCGTTGAAATAATTCATAATTTCCTTCCTGTCGATGCCTTGTTATCACAACATAGGTAGTATAAAACAATTTTTGTATTCAAAACTACGCAACAGATTTTGATGCAGTTTTTTTAATTGATAGCTTGATGCAAGAGGAAGGTCTTAATATATAATTTATTAGGTTTTAGACGAAGCGGGCGAAGCCGCGGGCGGAAAGCTAGTATACTATAACCCTACTTTAGGTAGTTTATTTTTGCTTCAGCATGCTATTTAATTTTCATATTAGGTGCTTCCATCGTTATTTAAATTATTTTGGTGCAAAAACCCACGTGATTCAGCTGTAATGCTGCTGCTGCAGCATGAATTAAGGACAAACAAACAAACACACTTTCGTATTTATTAGTAAATAAGGAAATATATATATACATTATACAATATACATAGCTATTATAAGACGCAGTGGTTCATCTTCATACATATTTTAAAGTGTTACTTCCATGTATTGTAATGATAAATAATATCGTTCTTTTCACACATTTGTATTAAGTATTATAAATAAAAATACATGTATAAAATATAAATTTGTCAAAATGTTTCATCGCGCTAAGTTCATTGGAACAGGTGATAGTCAATAGAAGGTCAGATTTCGACCACAAGATTCAACCTCCGAAGTTAGAATGTAACTCAAAACATGTACGATCGTTTTGCTAAATTTATGGCTATAACGCCATAAGATTGAAATATAGAATACCTGCAATGTTCCCTTTTTCGTAATTTTTTTTTCGTAGCCTTACTCCATGACGTGACGGTATTGCCGTGACGCGACCTAGAAATTTTACTCTCAACGCGCTTAAAGAAGTTTCACTTCAAAAAAGGAGAATTCCATATTTATAGGTATATTTTTTTATGTTTGTAAAAATATTTCTCTGACAACTAACAAGACTTATCGATCTTCAATGAATGAATGAATGAATGAAAAATTCTTTATTGTACACCTTATAGGACAATTTAAAACACATAATAACTTATTTAACAATGTACAGAGGGCGGCCTTATCGCTGACAGCGATCTCTGCCAGGCAACTTTATTCAAAAGATAATCCCAAGATGGCCCAATATATTTCATATCTATTTTATAACTTCCATAGAAAATTTCCACGTAAAGCTCTTCTTCAAACAAACTCAATATTACTTTTATAAATAAAAGTCAATAACTTATCTAAAAATAACTCCTACCCTCAGGGAGTGTCCACTATCAGGGACTATCTTCTAAAATGACACACCGTGACGTACTTATTTCCCGCGAAATACTTTTATTTCTATTTATAGAATAAACTCAATTACATGAAGTATATTTACTTCATGTAATTATATTATGTACTTCAGTACAAAAATAACTTAATTTATCGAAAATAGAAAATATGCGTGGGCTGACTTCCACTTGATATTTTAGTAGATACAAATAAGGTACAAAATTGTTTTACTTTAGTAGTAGGTTCTTTTTAGTCTAATTGAGTAATTGGATTGGGCAGATTTTGTAGATTCATTCATAGAAAATCGTAATGCGAATTGATGTGTTTATTAATTTAAGGATAGAAGTATAGATTTAAAAACATCAAAGCCTGATTTTCATTACATTAAAATGATTTAAAAGTCTACTATAAACTATTAAATCTCTGCTGCAGTACCTAAAGCATATTTATGTATTTAACTGTAGAGGCTTAGTTAGTATTTATCGATTTTTTAATCGACTTCAAAAAAAAGGAGGAGGTTATCAATTCGGCCGGTATATTTTTTTTATGTATGTACACCGATTACTCCGAGGTTTCTGAATCGATTTACGTGATTCTTTTTTTGTTCGATGCGGGATGGTGTCGAATTGGTCCCATAAATTTTTTTTTGGGATAGGCCCATATTTTTATTATTAGACTCTCATCGAAAAAAAAATCTCAAAAATATTAATTTATGACAAAAAAAAATTACAACACCTCTTCTAAAGAATTTACACCAAGAATTCGCTCTCATATACATAATATAAAGGTTCGCATTGTTACGTCACTAATCCATTGCGTAATTGTTACGAAAGTGAGCGCGTCCTTGGTCGGATCCGGTTAATGTATCGAGATCAAAAGTTTTGTATCGCAAGTGCATTTACTATCTGACTGTAGGCTGGAAGCAGATTTTAGAATATCGTGATCATAATAATATTTAGAAACGGGTTCGCGTACGAAACTTTATTTAATTCCTATTATATCCTTCAAACTAATATTGATAACCCAAAAATACATTTGAGCTTTTTTTAATAAGACAATTAACTCAATCTCACATTATGCGGTTTGTGTAGCCGGAAGCCATAATCGACACAATTAGACCGTGTATTTACATAATACATATTATTACGTTTACATAGTAAAGTCAAAACACTACACAAATATAATAACGGAAGACGGGTGATCATTTCGCCTTAAACCATTTTTAACTACTATTCACAATCTTTTGTTCTAATTTAGAAATGTATATGAATATTATACATGTACATACAGTAAAGCTTTATTTGTTTGTTTCCTTGAACGCGCTTATCCCAAACTGCGAGGCCGATTTCAAAATTATTTCAGTGTTGGTTAGTCCATTTATCGAGGAAGGCTATAGGCTATATATAATAATATAACATCATCATATATCATATAACATCACGCTAAGGCCAACAGGAGCGGAGTGAAACCGCGGGGCGCAGCTAGTAAAATATAAGTCTTAAACAATAGGTATATAATTGAATACTGGGACATTGAACTGTAAAGCCTTCTTAGGCCTATCATTTCAAGATCACGTAGCGAATCCGTCACGCTTCGCTCTGAACATTACCGCAGCATATAATGTTACACTTTCATTATGTCACATGTTATAATTCGTGTCATACATTTGCATATTTCCGTATCTTTTTCATTATTGAATATAGCTCTAGCTACGTATACTACTCCAATTTTCCCGCCTGAGAAAAACACTCCTTATTCTAATAAACTGGTAATATAAGCAAGTTGTTGCAAATATATTAGGTACACTGTATTTCAGCTCCACTAAGAGAACCTCTACAAAAAAGTATTTTTAGTAGGTACTCATGCTCATCTCTAAGTATTATTATCCATAGGTATAACTCGTGTGTAAAATTTGACTACCAATTTTGGAAATTTATCGTCAAACACTACTTTGCTACCGTATCCTATATTAAAACTATTTCATGAACATTATGAAACTTACCGTAATATGATATTCCTCGTAATACAGCTCTTCAAATACCACAAGTACTGGCAGCATATCTCCTTATTTAACTTTTGTAAAGCCTAGTATCCACTACACATACTACGATCCGAGCTCCAAGCCGTACCTATCCGTGGACAAATCTGTCACACCGTTATGGGATCTCTTCACAATGGGCAGCGTTGGGCAAGTAGAGGCAATCACGACAGTGTAGGGGCTAAATGTCTATGCGGTAGTCATTGCAGATGTTTATTTGTAATCGCCGTAACGGTAGCAAACACCGACGATCATTTGTTGGGCCAACGCTGCCCATTGTGAAGAGGGTCCATAAACCGTAGGTACACCGAACTAAGAACAAACACACGCGGAGAGTCTTCGGATTTGTCGTCAGCGACAAGTCCGGCGGATAAATCTTTATTTTGCTTTAAACATGGTATTAATAGGCGCGTCTATGAATGGTAGCCATAATAGTCGATCGACTCAAACGTCCCTATTTATTAAAATGACATACAACTTCCGATACTCGTACTTTCTCTTAGAACATAGATCAAATAAATTATATACGCAGAGCTGGTTCGCCCGTTTTATACCAGGATATATAGGCAATGTCTAGGTAATTATAAATAAATGCATTTTGCATATCTAACCTGTATACTTTAATTATAGCTGTACCGCGATTATGTCTAGCCGTGCTATCTAGGAAATAAAATATGTTCAATTAATTATGTATTACTTTTCATTAGAAGGAATGTTGGCAATACGTCTTGTTATTAAAATTGACAATACTTTTAAAGATATCTTTACAAAACTAAATGCTGAAATTATTCTCAAGAATATCACGAATAAATCAAGAAGGGATGCGTTATTTGGAAAAAAATTTGTTTGACTTATTAAATTAGACTAAACTGCATATAATCTTGAAGCTGTATATTAGATATTTCCTTAAAAGATACAAATGAGGTAAACGTTGAAATAAACGCGCATTCATCTATAATTGGTATAACAAGATCAGTCACGGCTCATCACGGAGATCACTCGGAAGTTAACATTTGATACACTCTCTATGGCCTCGTCCTATTTGCAATGATATTCTAGAAGGATCTCGAATGAATCTTTGGAAATTGGGAGGCAATATTGTGATTTGGGATATGTGAATTGTATTAATGTATTTGAATAATGAAAGGAAAACAACAATCATTATCAAAACGAAACGTTACGTTGCTATCAGAACATTCAATTCTTCTAGTTTTATAGCTCTTTAGAGCTAAGGGCTAAAAAGTTAGTTTAGACGTTAGATTCTTGTCTGTAATAATCACATTCCTTCCTAATTCTATTTAGTCATCTTAATAAATTACTTTAAAGTGAAGAGATGAGGAGGAACATTCTTAAAATTATCTAGTATTTGATTCCTTTTATTAAAATTTAACGCAAAGATCATTATATAGTTTTAAAGCCCGGAATTAATTATCCAAAATCAATAAAAACATGTTTCATAACCTTAACAATATACACATAACATACCTAATAGATGTAGACATGTAAAGCATGTAACGTAAATACAAAAGAATGTACCGCTTCCATCTTATAAAATATTCGCGGTGCACGCATATTCCGGCGCAGTTAGGGTTGCTACACGTTAGTTTAAAATACTTATTTAAACTTAAAAGTGCTGTCAAAGTTTTATAAATATTGACTCCCAAAGCTTAGGAAGGGCCTTAAGGAGATAATGGAAATGTGTTTTTTTTTGTGCTATCAGAATATGTATATAGATATATATGTAGCTTGTATATTATTGTATGTATATACAAGCATTAGAGAAAGTGATCAATTTTGTACACTACCATATTTTGACCAAGGTATTTAAGATAAAGATACCTATAAAAACACGATTGTATACAATTTTTTCATTAAGAATCAATTTTAAAATATTAATCCACATTTGTACCAAAAGCTCCAATAATCCAGCGATAGTGGCAACCCTAACAACATCTGAATTTCACACAACATGAAATCATTTTCCCAGCCAAGTAGCATGTATTTCAAATTAATTATGTATAATGTTAGGGCAAGTTGAACAAGTGTTGTTTAAATAGATATGTAAGGCTTTGCCCGCCGGTTCGTAAACACAATGTAGGCGTTTCTTGTATAAGAAAACGGAACTTTCATAAATTTTAATTTAGTAAAAATGTTTTGTTCAATATTGGATTTTGTAAAACATCTGGATTAAAGTATGTAGATTTATTAGGTATTGTTAAAATAATTAAAACCATGTTAATAAAATCAATGATTTGAAAGCTTCAAATAAGTTTTTCGGATAACTTCTTTATTTTAAAACATGCCTGAAAAATACTCAGCCATAAAAATACATCCACAATTCTCTTTATCAAAATGTTATCATAATATCTAACCTAAAAATTTATTTCACAGGAGGAAAACATAGCGCTCCGCCTCATAAAACAACACCAAGACATCGAAGAACCAGAGAGCAGTCCGGCCTCCCCCGAGGAGTACGGCACCGGGAGTACAGGGAGGTACTTCGACGAGGCGGGGTACGTCGCGGGAGGGAACAAGGATAATGATCCTTACGTCAGGAATCGGTTCAATCAGGCCGCGTCTGATGCGTTGCCTAGCAACCGCGGTGTGCCTGATACGAGGAATGCTATGTAAGTTGATTATGTTCCGTTGTTTCTAATGATGTCACTAGCTGTGTCCCACGGCTTTACACGCATTGCCCCGCTCCTATAATTGGTCTTAGTGTCATGAAATACAGCCAAAAGCCTTCCTGATATCTCCATAATTGGGCTACCTAACACTGAAAGAATTTTGAAATCGGACCTGAGTAGATTCGTAGTTCCTGAGATTCGTTATTCGTATTCGTTCCGAGATACGTTCAACCAAATAAACAAACAAACAAACAATCTAACTATTATTAGATGTTTATACATCAGCTAAATAATTAGAATTGAAAGATTGAATGTGAAGAGACTTGACGATGATTAGCATTTATGTGACGTAACGTTTGAGTGTAATCTCGAATGACGACATTTTTTTAAAAGATATAAAATGAGATCATGCACAAAATTGAAAGTGCTAACTTTCGGTTTGTTAATATTTCGAAAAGAATATTTCTGCATTGACATTGGACACAATGTTGTATTCTTTATATTTTCCCAAGCTCTAATGGATTATGAAAAAGGAACTTAATTCAGTTCCTATAATTAATTCATATAATTGTCAAATTGATAACCTCCTTTTCTGAAGTTGGTTAACAACTAATGAGACACATAAAGTAAAGACTATCAGGCGTAACTGAATACCCCACAGGCCACATTAATATTATTACAGAGAATGTAGGTTACAGTAGCATTTAATATTGATCGCGAGGACGTTACACTCAACAAGGTAAAGGTCTTAGTCCAGTTTTTAAAACATGTACGAAGCGATTTCTTTTCAAAATGTTCAATAATTAAGATTGATTAAGATATACGTTTTTAATCGACGATAATATAAGCACTTATTTTAAGGTGATCGTGTTTTAGCATTGAAGATTTATAAATTAAAAGTAGGTACGTAAGCGCTCAGCACATAAAGACAAAGCTTCAGATTCAGCGAAAAAGGCGTCAATTGCTTTTAGATTTTTCTTAAGTTCAAAACTTCATAAGTAACTATTAGCAACGTACTTTACACACGGCATTTAAAACAACCTTAGACTACTTAATAGAAAGTCTACTTGTTACGATAATAATCAAACAAAGAATCAGTTTCAAACAATGCAATAAAAGGCTCCTTCAGACAATGCTGCTATAAAATAACAATGGTGTTATCATACTCCAGGTGCCGGCTGAAGAAATACGACGAAGATCTGCCACAAACGAGTGTGATCATAACATTTCACAATGAGGCTCGGTCTACACTACTCCGCACTATTGTCAGGTGAGAATATACTATTTATTGACCTTTATTCATATAGTAAAGCTATGACTAAGGATCACAATCCTAAACCTCTTAGCATTTATAGCATAGTTGAGGAAACCTAGAGATGACAATTTAAGTCTACAAGTTATAGTATACCTCATATTCAGACATTTATTATACAGTAGAAAACATCTAGAGGTATTAATAATTTAAGTTTTATAACAGATCATATTCAGGCACGAGAAAAGAGGCTTAGGACTTACCTTAACCTAATATTACAATAGGTTACCAACTTTCCTCAATTAATTACGTAAATGTATTGAGAATATCTTGGGTGTTTCCACTTGTCCCTCATCCAGTCCCACAAGGGACTTTACCACTATTTAATTCAATCCTGCAGCAATGAAACTGCTATTTTTACACGTAGAAAATAGAATTTCCTCTCGATTGTTACGCTAAAGATGTTGTAGGTGAAAATTTAACGACTTTTAAGTACCTATAAAATTTAGAAGAATATATGTAGTAAAGAGTTTTTTTTATAATTATCTGCGAGAAAGAGGATCTATCCTAGTGGAATGACCTATACCTACATAATAATTAGATCAACTGCAAAGATGTAGCTTTCAGCTTATGATCAGATTGGTCTGTTCATAAAAATTTAACATAAAAATAAAGATTTTATTGAGTTATTTTTTAAATTATTTTTTATTTTTAGTGTCCTCAATCGAAGTCCTGAGCACCTCATTAAAGAAATAATTCTCGTCGATGACTTTAGTGATAACCGTAAGTACTTTTTAATGATATTTTATGACACTTTACGAATTAATTTTTTATTCTGTATCAAAAAATATTAATCAAACTTTGAATTGGAATTATAAGTGGACCTATTTTTAATAGGATTATAATTTTTATTTTATTTATTCGTATTGACAAATAATACTTTTTCGTATTGACAAATAATACTTTAATGTCTAATTCCGCGTTTTCACCTGCAAGTAGACTAGCAAGCTGCTGTCAGACAGACTGTCGGACATTTCTTGCGCAAGTTTTCTTGCAGATGGAAAGGCGGCCTTAGGCTATATCAGAAGTCGTACCTATAATATTTTATTTGGATATCAATTGAATCAATGAAAATTTATTAAAAATATATGATACTATGGGGGAAATTTAAAAAACAGTTAAAAGATACAAATCCCCCTTCGTAAAACTAGTATAGTATTGTATTATCTGTGGTCAAACTTAGCATTTGCAAAGCTAATATAGTTTTAAGATGATTGAATCGTTTCGCTACAGATCTTCACACTCGACATAAACTTTGAATTACGCAATCATCAAATATGAGCAATTTGACATAACAATGTGTTTAAAAAGCAATTTTATTTCACTCTGTGCTCGCACCGTGGAAAATGTGGCTAGTGGCTACGTGGTGCAAATGGTCAATTTAATCTGTATATTTACATTTCTCTAATACCTTTGTGTGAAGATGCATTGTTTTTGTTTCTAACGTTTATCTTCTGAGATAATTAAGTCGTGTTATGTGTTTAACAGTAATATAAAGAGGTCGCTTGCTACTGTTATATTTTTATGAATAACTAGCGGTCCGCCCCGGCTTCACCCGTGGTACATGTTTACGATTTCTCCCATAAGAACCATCCTCGTACTTCAAGGAATATAAAAAAAAAGAATTAACGAAATCGGTTCAGCCGTTTTCGAGTTATGCGCTTACCAACACATTTTGCCATTAATTTTATATAAAAAATATAAAATAAACAAAACATTGTCGGCTACTTATCTTCTTTCGTGTTAAAATCTTTCAAAATTTAAAATTGTGACCCGGCGACTGATTAGCGTTTTCAAAACATATTTTTATGTGATAAACATAAAAAGTTTCTTTTAGTTCACTTTAACAATGCACCATTAGACAAAACCCTATTATTTCTAGAAAAATCGCTTGTGAAAATCTAAGAGCTATATGAGAAAATAATTGTTATACATTATGAAACTTGGTGTAAAATGAATAACATGATAATATGTTCACATACATTGTACCCGAGACAATACGGTTTATTCTCGGAATTTCAAAACCATATCGCATAAGGTAATTAAAACTTGGCTATGATAAGTGATATCTACAAATATCTTATACAGAAAGAAACGTTTAAAGGGGAATTTTTCTGGCCTTAAACCATATTCTGCCTGCGCGACAACCTTAGACCTGCAATGTTTCCGATTTGGTGCAAATTCTATAAATACATTACATGTAGTCTAGATTCACTTATCCCAGAAAATATGAATTATACACTGTTAACATTGGCTCTGTGAATATCTCCTCATGTATGTTCCAAAATAAATGATTTGTGTACACTTAATTATCACTCCACACGTATACATTGATCATTGCATTTCTATCAACGCTTACCATCACATAGGTACCTAATTACGCTACCTATATTTGACCATACTAGTTTAGATTTTCTCTCCAAAAGGAAGAGCAACTGGGGCTCCTTCCTAATACGGTCTTCACCTCTACAAAAATGGTAGATCTGTCTGTGATTGCGTAATTAAAAACCAAAGCCAACTAGCGCCTTATATTAATATTATGCGGCTTGTAAAAAAACCAACAACTTTACTCATAACATAGTTTATTGTTGTTATTTTTAATTTTCTCTTTTATACCAATTAAAAGTATTATAGAAATAACGTGATGCTTATTAAATATTTTGTTGAAAGAATTTTGTATCTAAATAGTACAAAATATATGTTAGCAGCTGATAACGAAAATGTTAACTATGTTGCTCCATGCTATTTTGACTACCTACTAAAACAACAGATATTTCAATGTAGTTCTTTAACATTTTGTATGTAGCATCAATGTTACAAATTACAATGGTCAGTGGTCCTGTACCACATCTAAACGTAATTTTAACTGACTCCAAACAAGATGTGTCTTGTCTTTACACTGCATAAATGTTTTACAGCTGCTTATTACTGCAATGCATCACCACTAAACCCAATATAATCAATTTTTTATCACTACATAGTATAAAACAAAGACTGTCCCTATGTCCCTAAATCCCTATGTATGCTTAAATCTTTAAAGTACGCAACGGATTTTGATGCGGTTTTTTTTCTAAATAGAGTGATTCTCAAGGAAGGCTTTAGTAGGTTTTAGACAAAGACTAGTATTATATATTCTCTTTGTTTCGTAGCTGACGATGGAGCGGCCCTTCGAGCGATACGAAAGGTGCGCGTCATTAGGAACTCGAAGCGCGAAGGCCTCATGCGGTCCAGGGTGCGCGGGGCGGACGCTGCGACAGCACCCGTGCTGACCTTCCTGGACTCACACGTGGAGTGCAACGTGCATTGGCTGGAGCCACTGCTTCAGAGGGTTAAGGAGGTTAGTGTAAATGTGGTATGGTTGATGATAGAGTGTCCTTTCGATTGGTACGAAAGGTGCGCGTCATCAGGAAACTCAAAGCGCGAGGGCCTCATGCGGTCCAGGGTGCGCGTGGCGGACGCGGCGACGGCGCCCGTGCTGACCTTCCTGGACTCGCACGTGGAGTGCAATGTGCATTGGCTGGAGCCGCTGCTGGGAGGTATGTAGAAAAAATGGAGTACAATTGACGGAGCGGCCTTTCGAGCGATACCAAAGGTGTGCGTTTTGATAAGGCAATTCTTAGGTGACGATTGACGAATTCATGAATTAATTTTAAACCAAACAATAATAATAATTATTAGTAGTCTATAATCTTTTTTCTTAATAAGTATCGTATAATAGTTTAATGAATAATTTAAAGCATTGGGTATCACTTTAAAAAATATATTTCAGATTTAATTCTATTGAAGAAAAACTGGCATAGAGTTTGGTAGGTATTGTTCGTAAAACAGCCTTATGTACTTTCTAAAGTACTTAAAAAGGATGATGATCAATCTTAATACCACAGCATCAAAAAAAAACTTCTCTTTACATGTTGTATAAGAAAAGAAGAAAATCAATAGAAACTTGACGTGGGATGGAATTGATCAATCGCTTTATTTCCTAATGGATTTTCAAAAGCATCTTTTAAATTAGAATGAGTACCTACTGAAAAGTGCTTTTTAAAACAGGCTCTTTATAGTTATAAAACAGGCATATAAAATTGTTACAGCTACTTCAATATTATACAGCGAGATTGCAAATTTTCCGCCCATATTAATTACAACGTTTAGATTCCATATACCTACCGCCCGAAAACTATAATTTAAAAGCAATTAAACACGAAGAGATAGCCAGAGAAAATGGCTAGCTTCAACATAATAATTTAGCAGGAAATATTAAATCAAGAGGTCAATACATACTGCAATAGGTATATGCATTAACACGTTAGCTGCGAAACAGGGCTTGAAACACCCTGTCCGTGTCTCGTCGTTATAGCGGTAGGAAAAAACTTAAACTTCTCTGTCGTGCGGGAGGCATAACTTCCATCTGGTTCAGTGTAGGAAAGTGATATCTATATATCTGAGATGTGCTATTGATTCCTAGTTCAATGGTATACCGACTTTAATACCGGGTTTCTTAGACCTCGTGCCGCACTGAACAAATAAAAATTCCTATACCTAACCTAACCTACCTACCTACCAATTAATAATAATCACGACAAAAGCCGCACACTTTGTCTTATTTGGCGCCAAAAAAAGGATTTTGGTCTCCTACGGGCGGTGGGGTTTAATATGCCTCGTGCCGCCACAATATCTGGTATAGGACAAGGTTTAAAACGACCCGTAACGCAGTAATGGAAAGTACAGATATATCTGTGCCGCAGGGAACGTGTTAATGCCTTGCCTAACCGGGGATTTATTAACGCGTTTTGTAATAAAGATGTAGTGAAAGATATGGTATGTTGTGAGAATAGGTTTCATATGTAAGTATTTTGAATAACTAGAGAATTTACAAATATTTCACAATAATCACGGACAAAAATGTCAAAATAATTGATACCTACCGTTCTGTGTCGTATTTGAAATTTGCATTAGTTTATTTTATTTTTATTCATAATCTCAGATTACACAAACGGTAATTAATTATGTCACAAAAAAAACAAAACTTCTTAGAAAATATATTATATAAATATTATAAAGCTGAAGAGTTTGTTTGTTTGAACGCGCTAATCTCGGGAACTACTAGTCCGATTTGAAAAATTCTTTCGGTGTTGTTCCCATTTATCGAAGTAGGCTATAGGCTATATATCATCACGCTAAGACCAACAGGAGCGGAGCCACGCGGGTGACACCGCGCGGCGCAGCTAGTATAATATATTATGTAAAAACACTTCTCGTTTACGTCACAAAGATTTAAATCAAACAAAGTAACACATATCCAAATGACTCATAATCTCGAAGAAATTGAAAGTGCTTCCAAATTCTTAATTACAAACATTAAAATAACAATACCGCATTCCTTTTGTCCTTGTTTTCATATAAGGCTTTCACTTCCTTTAAAATAATATATTAAGGTCACACCGAACCATTGTAAACAAATAATTAGCCTATAAAACATATTAAAATACATTAATATATTAATTATTACAGTTATTTGTTTATAATAAGTGTTAATAGCCGCATATCATATCACTATATGACTCAAAGGTTCAATTATAATTTATTTATTACAACTATTACATGCTATTGTTCACTTTATTTTCCCATTAAAATAAATTCCAATTACCGAAGCTAATTTAACGACTTGTGATTAATTACATGTTTATGACTTCAACTAAACGTCGATCAGTAATAAAATTTCGATAAACGTGTATTTTGAAATGTAGTTCCATAAACTAATAGGCTGAAGGGAAAATTTATGACAGGTATATCCTAGTTGATATTCCTTCGACATTGAGTTAAAGTTTCGCTCAAAAATAAAACTATTTCGTACATTGCACACGTAATGTTATCGCATAAAAAAATTCCCTTTTTATTTTAGTTCCACCCCACATTCATTTATTGCAATGCTTCCACGTCTTTTCAACTAATATTTCTAATTTTCTAACTAGCTTACCGCCCGCGGCTTCGCCCGCTTTGTCTAAAACCTAATAATTTATATACTAAAACCTTCCTCTTGAATCACTCTATCTATTAAAAAAAACCGCATCAAAATCCGTTGCGTAGTTTTAAAGATTTAAGCATACAAAGGGACATAGGGACTATATAGGGACAGATAAAGCGACTTTGTTTTATACTATGTAGTGATGATGATACTAAATATTATTACCTGTCCTGTTAATGAAATAAACCTAGTTAAAAGAGTCGACTTTCGAGTTCGAAAAATAGTACCTATTTCTTCTTAGCATAATTATCTAGAAACAACAAAGTGTTTATCGTTTAAATATATCGATAGCCTAAACACAAAACAATGCAATACCCATCTGCGTTCTATTTAGTAGGTACTATCAAACTATGCGCCTCCATTACCGAAGGAGCGACGTGACTGGCGTGGTAATGCCAAGGACCAATACTTGGACGTTCACCTATTAATGCATTCTGTTGACATATTCGATCTTGTTCTAGAATGCTCTATGAATTTTGGATAGACAGCTTTTGGACTTTGGACCTAAGAATTGATGCAGTTCATATTTTCAAGTATGTTCCAGAAATATGTTCTAGCTTTTAATCCGCAGCTTCGCTCGCGTAGTCAAAGAAAAAACCGCATAGCTCCCGTTTCTGTGAGATTTTCGGGATAAAAACTATCCTATGTATTAATCCAAAATACCCTCTATGTGTGTGCCAAATTTCCTGAAAATCGGTACAGCAGTTTTTGCGTGAAGAAGTAATAAACACACAAACATACAAACTTTCGCATTTATAATATTAAGTAGGATACTTTGCATAGATAGCGTTCAGAATACTAAAGATCTCTCTCAAACTTTGCACAGAAATGCAGGGATTTATGTCCAAAGTCCAGAATTGATTTAATGAAAACTACCTCCGTCTTGATATAATATTAACTTGGAGAAACTTTGTTCGCTACATTGATTGCATCCCTAAGTTTGCACTATTTGTATTCTCCATAATACTCGGGTACCACCAGAAGGACGGTACCCGGATCTTTGGAAGGCTTACGTGGGGACACGGATCCAACACGCAGAGGCCCTTTCGAGAATTTTAATGTGTTGTGGGACACCAGCCGCAGCCTGCCCATGACTGCACTATAGAGATACAGCCCTAGGCAGTCCGCGGCCGATGTAGGACTATTGCAGGGTATGGAAATTTAATAATTGGGCTATGGATTGGGATGCTAAATGGACTGGTACTGGGGACTATGGGAAACTATGGCACCTGCCTTTCTACTAAAAGAAAGTAAAAATATGTTGGCAGGTGGTGACTCGCCCTCTCACTGTATGGGCCCCCGAAATAAGTCGCTGCAATAGTGCGACAAGGGGGCAACATATTGTGAGCAGCTAAGGGTGACGAGGCGTCCCTGGACTTTAAACTACGATCACGCGCTCCCTGAGGGTCCAGCATCACGTGCCCACTCGCCACTTACGCTTCGCATCCACCCTTCGAGCTAAAAGCTCTCGCGACTCCACTCTGGCCGGCCGGTTAAGGCAAGCCAGAGGCGGGGGTCCTGTCCTCGTCAGGCTTCACTCCGACCGGCCGGTGAAGGCAAGCCGGAGATGAAGACAGGGGCCTCCCCCGGGAGCACTCGGTTCCCGCGGGGTCGCTACTCCCCGACACCCCGCCACAAGGTGTCCTGCGGGTTGACTGACTGCACGGGTGAAATATCTATTGTCACGTAGACCATAGATATTCCAACCGTGGGCGATGGGGTCGTCACATCCCTACGCCCCTATTTGTATTATTATTAACTTCTGACGTTTCTGATCTGTATACTTAAAATAAACAAGAAAACTATAGTTTACAGCCTGTAATTCGGTCTTATAAATATCGAGAATACTTCGATATATAATTCAATGAAAAACGTTGGTTGCTATGTAAATTTTTTGATAAAAATTAAAATGTAATATAGAATGACATAACTTATTAACATATTAACACGTTCACTGCGGCACCTAAAATGCCAAACTTACCGTTGTTGCGGCATGTCTTCCATACTTCACATCGGCAAGTTCACCACTGTGCGTCATGAGCCATTTTTATCACATCGCACCTTCTGACTTTGAAGGTTAATAATTTCATGAAATTTCAAGATATTTCAAAAATTTTTTTTTCAGATAATAGTATATATAGTCTAGTATATACCGCATAAATAGCTTTTAGTTTGACCGAATAGTTTAAAAGATATGAGGGAAAATGTAAACCCCTGATTTTGTGAAAAATTATTTGCCATCCCGCACTGCGTTGATACGGCATGTTTACAGTAATAGCGATGGGAAACACTGTAAAATAAAACATCGATATCGATATAAATCAATTTTGTATATTTCAGTCTGTTTGTTAACAGATAACGAGATCGTCAATACAAAAAAAAACACATATAAAACAAGGTACTTGATAGAGTACTATCAGGAAATTGTTCAGTAACTTTTGTTTTAATGTTTTATATTATTTTCACAACTGTCATCACATTTTTGCATTTATGCTACGAAATAAAAGAAAGTAAAAAAACTAAAGCCTCTAAGGTATCATTGTCATTTAAAAAAACTCAAAAGAAAAGTGCTTCGGTCCTGGTGCATCACTATGCGAGACTGACACGCGGCGCGCTCGCAGTACAGTGCGGCATGAGGTGCTTGTCCATGGCAAAATATTTGACATGCCGCACACAAAAGAAACGGTTTCTTTTCTATGCGTTGTGTCCAATATTTTGCCATACGATTTTTAAACGAAATTGAGTCCTACTTCAAACTGTGATCACAAAAATATATTTGTCTCTTTTCTAGTCATTGATTAACATATAAAAAACCTCGCCGCACCACGGTGAAAACTGCGATTTTGGGCGCCGCACTGTGGTGTAGTCGCTGATGGCCCGATACTGGACATGCCGCAGTGAACGTGTTAATACGACCAAACAAACCAAACATCTGCTATTTTATATTTTAAAAGTCAAGAGGAAACTTCAAGAATCAGCGACATTTTAATCAAATTTATTAGTCTTTATTTTGCGTGATTTATAATAACATCATTTTTATTTCAAAACGAACACAATAACGAACAAGATAGAGTCCTTTTTTGGTTGAGACGAACGTATAATAAATCAAGCTTTAACCAATCTGTTAAGAATTAAATAATCTCACGTAGCATAGCTCGGCTGCGTATGCGCACATTGGTACATAGACAATGAACATATTGTTTGATAGGAAGCCTACTGCTATGATCATAATTCCTGAATAGTGACGTCATAGGAGCCTAGGTCCCTTTCCTGTGCATAATATATGCATATACACTGGCAAATAGCCTAGAGAATCCTTCTAATATTATAAATGCGAAAGAGTTTGTAAGGATGGAAGGATGAATGTTTGCTACACTTTCACGAAAAAACTACTGGACGGTTATGGATAAAACTTACAGTAACATTACTGTAAAGTTAAGTAAGGGTATACATCAGAAAAACACATGAGCTAAAGAACAGCTTTTACTGAGAAGTATCTAACTAATAAAACCTTACTAAATAGCATTATCGAATTATAAATTAATTAATTTTAATTATAAAAGTATGAACTTTTGGTGGAATTGAGAAGAACAGACTTTACAGTCGTATATTAATCATGTAGCATTTTAAAACCAAACTTTATAGAAGAGGTATTATTTTATCCGTGGTGGAGATGTAGAAACTTCTGGAAGAAAATAAGTTGGTACATTTAAAACAATCGCCAAGCTTTGTTTTAGCAATGGCGATATTTCATCGTTTTTATGTAAAACTAACAAAACTTCATTTTCAATAGCTAGGTAATTACTTAATGTTCAAAGTGTGTGTTTCAAATATATTTAACACTTTAACATCGCTAGTTGCAAAATAACTGAAAGAGATTGTAAGTTCACATTGCTTTACTTCTTGCAATATTTTTTATAATTCCATTTGACTGTATGTAACACTATCTTAAATTGAAACGACCTCAAAATGGTTATAATATATCTTCACGATCACATATCAAATGTTAATCGTCTCATAAACAAAAATAAAATGATTTTTTAACTAAATATAAACTTGCTTTGCCCATGAAAAAAAATATGTATATATGTGCGACTAAAATGAAATTTCACAAAGATTTTGCGTTGATAAAATTATTGAAAAAATTGTAATCTGGGCAAGATTGCAACAAGCATCTATCGACTCTGCTACAAACTTATGTATCACTTGATACCTATATATATAATATAATTGGAATAAAATGGAATTGGAATAAGTGTATAAATGTGACCACTGGTTTTCAAAAGAGATTAATTCATAAAAATCTTTGGCTATGAACCGTTTAATATGAAATACATTTTTGTTTTGTGATGCCTGTATAAAGTTTCTTCTTTCACCATAATATAGAACAATCTAGAAGCGTTACCAAACAATGGCTATAGTTACAGGCCAGGGGTGAAGGGATAACACAGATGATCGCTTGCGCAACCGCTTGCATCTTCCGTTCACCACGCTTGAGTAACTGGACGGTGTGGGATGGGGGATAGGCTGTAGCGGGTTCTATTCTGAATATCAATTTTTGGTTGAAATCGTGAAAATGTAATTAAATGTTGTATTTAGTCGAAGTTCGATATTTTATAGAAAATAGCGCGGGTAGGAAATTATTTTTGTAGTTTTCTTAATTTTAAAATTCACTATCGTAATCCAGGTAGAGATATATTCAACAAACCAAAAGTTATTAAAATCCCTTGAGCCGTTCTCGAGTTATAAGTGGATTTACTAACTTGACTAGATTTTTTTTTAATAATAAAAGCATGTGTTTTAACTAAACTTATAGAGCTTTGATGAACATTCTGTGGCGTCTAATTCGGCAAAACGGCAATTGGCTGCCCAGTAAAATACAATGAGTCAAAAAAAATGTTTAGTTGTAAATTATCATTGCAAAGCACAACTACCATTCAAGTTATATTTATTTAAATATGCACCATTACAATGTAACTACGATACTAAAAGAAAACGCTTTCCGCTCCTAACTTGTACTCTGATAAAGTAATGCGGTATATCTGTACGTGAAGCAACTTACTTTCAAAGTAAATCGCTTTTGCAACTCCGCAGTGGTCGAGAATCGAGATGCTTCGACTAGTTATCATTTTTTACGTCTGGTTTAAATGTTAACATTTCGTTCCGTAACTAATGCTTAACTAATAGTAATTTGGTGCTTGTTGGTCATGAAATGTCATAAGAAGATGAACTTTATGTGTTAACATTATTTAGCATGGCTTTATATTATTACGTTATGTAAACAATTGAATAGTTTTATATATTCTGTACAAAATACTTAATACCTATGGAGCTTACAGAATAACAGCGTTACAGCCTCAGCTATAACATTTATGCTGAGTCAGTAATCCCTTTCCCTGAGGTGATACAGATATAATATAATATTATTACGTCTTCACACAATGTTATATTTTTTTAAAGTTATAAGTACTGTCTTTAATTTAATGTATCTCTTTAATTTAATGTATATTGTCTGTATTTTTTTTTTGGGAATAAATGTGTTTCTATTTCTATTTCTATTTAAAATTATGTTTAAGCGTAGGTACTTTAAGCAACTAAGACAAATATTGATAAGTATGAAAGGATCAAAGAAAAAAAAAATCTGGAGTATATTTGGTATCGAAACCTGAATTATATAAATCAAAGGCTAATAACTTGTTAAATTGTAAAATATCCTGTATTTTATTCACTCTTCTATTGGAAAAGGAATTAATAAATAATCAAACGCTTCATAATTATAAGGTTCTCTATCTACAACCTACAGTGACCTAGTTTAATTATATTTACGTTATTTTTTTATTCAATCGCTTTATAGCTTGACGATTCAATTTGTAACTTATAATTAATTATTTGCTTTGATAAAATATGGTGCAATTGACATTAAAGTTTTGTAATATAATAATTTGAATTTATTAAGTAATTGCCGTAATTATTTGGGTCAGTACAATCCGGAACAAAATAAGCATATTATTGCATTTAATTGTACATAAATATTATATTAAGATAAAACTAACCTATTTTCAGGAATTTTAAATTTCATAACAATCGATGCAATAGTATTCACAAGATTGGATAATTTATACAAATGCAATGCGTGTTTTAAAATTCTCAAATATTGCATTTTTAATTAATATTACGTCATGAGATTAGAAATATTTCCCATGTACATGGTGTGATGGGTATATAGATATCTAAGTATTATGAACTGATCAATGGAACTTATAGTTGTACAGACGCTGATTAAAAAGCAGTAAAATAACAAAATAAACTGATGAACAAAAAATACAACCACTAAGATAAATCAATATTTGCCAAGAATTAATTATTTAAGGTGGCGCGACTGCATGTCGCAACTTCACTCGACTCTGAGCAGCTTTAGTAAAATTAATTTTCATAACACTGAGTGTACTACATAGTTCATTTATCAATTCATGTTAATTAAACCATCTTTAATTTCCTGGAATAGCCGCGAGTGTAGGCGTCGCGTCTTCTATTTTGTCTTAATTATAGAGACTAGTATAGTACCTACTAGTAGACTTTAGTAGGTCATTGTATGCATTTCACATTTATATTATCGATTGATATTCTTTACGGAAAGTGCTTTCTTTTCCTTGTCCAATCCAGTTACTCTTTCAATAGTCTCTATAGGGAATTGAATCTAGGCTTCGCTCTCACAAAGAACTAGCGCTAGTCACTGTACCAATAAAAAGCACTTTAGAAAACCTACTGTAAACTATTTCAATACTACTATAAAATTTCCAATACCTACCAAAAAATAGTTGCCGAGTGTCATAACGAATTATCTAATACTAGCTTTCCACCCGCGGCATCGCCCGCGCAGTCAAAGAAAAACCCGCATAGTTCCCGTTCCCGTGGGATATCCGGGATTGCGTCATTTTCCCGGGATAAAAAGTAGCCTATGTCCTTTCTCGGGTATCAAAATAT
>CAJQZM010031321.1:0-34530 GCA_907164665.1 Colias nastes | reverse complement strand
GAGGTCAAAACTAAAATCGAAGATGGCGCCGACGAAAATTTTACATCATTTCGTCACGGGTGTCATTTTCATGGTTTCTGGGGTAGCTATTAACCAATATGAGGTCAAAACTAAAATCCAAGATGGCGCCGACGAAAATTTTACATATTTTCGTCATGGGTGTCATTTTCATGGTTATTGGGGTATCTATTAACCAATATGAGGTCAAAACTAAAATCCAAGATGGCACCGACGAAAATTTTACATCTTTTCGACACGGGTGTCATTTTCATGGTTTTTGGGGTAGCTATTAACCAACATGAGGTCAAAACTAAAATCGAAGATGGTGTCGACGAAACTTTTACATCTTTTCGGCATGGGTGTCATTTTCAAGGTTTTTGAGACAGCTATTACCAAATCCCCAATGTAACCGTCGATAATTAGGTATATTTTTCTTACTCCTTTAAAGTAAACTTAAATAAAATAACAAAAACGTTAACAACCACAGTTTTGTAGAAAGTCTTAAAAAAACAATTTTAAAGAACATTGAAATGCATATTTAGAAATTTAATATAAAACGCAACTCTGTGGCAATCATGTTAATATTCTGACAGATATTATTAACTTTAAATATATTCTTTAAATATATTCGCTAAACTTTATTTAAAATAAAGTTTATCTAAAACATTTAAACGAAGAGAATAAAATAAAAAAGAACGTGTGTGCCGAGAAAACGTGTCAGGAGTGAAACTTCTTTGGCGAGATTCATAGATACCAAAATCGCCGCCTTGCTCCATAACGCGACAGTATTACCATGACGCGATCTTGAAATTCGACGACCATCTTGGATTTTAGTTTTGACCTCATATTCGTTAATAGCTACCCCAAAAACCATGAAAATGACACCCATCACGAAAAATGTCAAATTTTCGTCAGCGCCATCTTGGATTATAGTTTTGACCTCATATTCGTTAATAGATACCCCAAAAACCATGAAAATGACACCCATCACGAAAAATGTCAAATTTTCGTCAGCGCCATCTTGGATTATTGTTTTGACCTCATATTCGTTAATAGATACCCCAAAAACCATGAAAATGACACCCATGATGAAAAGATGTCAAATTTTTCGTCGGCGCCATCTTGGATTTTAGTTTTGACCTCAAATTGGTTAATAGCTACCCCAAAAACCATGATAATGACACCCATGACGAAAATATGTAAAATTTTCGTCGGCGCCATCTTGGATTTCAGTTTTGACCTCATATTGGTTAATAGCTACCCCAAAAACCATGAAAAATGACACCCATGACGAAAAGATGTAAAATTTTTGTCGGCGCCATCTTGGATTATAGTTTTGACCTCATATTCGTTAATAGCTACCCCAAAAACCATGAAAATGACACCCATGACGAAAAGATGTAAAATTTTCGTCGGCACCATCTTGGATTATAATTTTGACCTCATATTCGTTAATAGCTACCCCAAAAACCATGAAAATGACACCCATCACGAAAAAAAGTCAAATTTTTGTCAGCGCCATCTTGGATTATAGTTTTGACCAATTATTCGTTAATAGATACCCCAAAAACCATGAAAATGACAACCATGACGAAAATATGTCAAATTTTTCGTCGGCGCCATCTTGGATTTTAGTTTTGACCTCATATTGGTTAATAGCTACCCCAAAAACCATGAAAATGACACCCATGACGAAAAGATGTACAATTTTCGTCGGCGCCATCTTGGATTTCAGTTTTGACCTCATATTCGGTAATAGCTACCCCAAAAACTATGAAAATGACACCCATCACGAAAAAAGGCCAAATTTTCGTCGACGCCATCTTGAATTGTTTTACCCCACCAATCTATTCAACAACCCATAAAAAAGAGGATCTCAGGCAAGGTAATTTTTAAAACATAATTCAAATAATTGGAATATGAAACTTATACAGTTTACTCTTATAAAGTATCAAATATTTCAAATCACGAAAAAGACAGTGCACGCACAATAATCTTTTTTATTTCGTTTTTATTTTTGGCACGAGGAGCGATACACCCGTCCTTCCAAGAGCGCTTCTGAGCGCGGTCTGACGAACCGCGAGAACAAAATGTAGGTATGAAGAAATCGACAAGTATTTTTAATTTAGCTCATTATTGAATTAAAATTTTGATTTTGATTCATAAAAATTACACCATATATAAAGGACTATATATCCCTCAATAAGATATAGTTAAGAAGATAGATTAGGCTCTTAATTTTCCTAAAATGGTACCGTTTTAGACCCCATTTTTTTGCATTTTATGCGTTTATTGTGATGGAAAAAACGTATTTCAGCGACAATTTTGTATGACGTCGTACAATTTTTATAAGATGAACGTAGAGCTGAATATATTATCTTTAAATTAAGATATTACTATGTTCTCACGTGTAATTGCTTTAAGTTAAAATGGTACCGAAAAACAGCGTGTTTTTGTAAAAATACGTTATAGCGTCCTTAAGCTTATTAATTTATTATACTTAAATATTTACTTCACGTATTAAATGAAACAACTTTTAAAGAAAGCGCCATCTATCGCACATTGTATGAAATAATGCAACAGCTCCATCCGTTGGCTCCATCCCTGTTAGAAGCATGTGGTACGGGAGCTATTAACGTTTTAAAAAAGTCATTTTAGTATAGTTGGGTTTTTGATATACTGTTTCTCTTGCTATTTCGGTTAGAGTCCGGGCTGTCTGGCTGGCGGTAGTGGTTGCGTTTATTAGTGCGCACAGGAAAATATCCGTAATTTAAAGTCATTTATTAACGCGTAATTTTTAATCTTTTGCCTTTAGATAGATCCATCAGACATAAATGTTTTATTGCAAGACGTTTTTTTCGTTGTTAAATAGGTGCCATACGCAATTTTTATTTCAAAATAATTAAAATGTCATCGAAATAAGTGAAATTACATCAACATGAGTCCGCTTAAAAGGTAAGTACCTAATAACTTTATTACTTATATTATATTATCCTTTTTTTAATACTTATATTGAATAATTAGTAAACTAATATTTTTAATAGATGGTTTCATATTTATTACACTTTTGGGTATTAATATGAATTTGATGATATTTGGTTTTTATCAAGTTTACATTAACGTCCTATTTGAGGTTCGTTGGGAAAAGGAGGCACCATGGTAGATTGTTGCTAAAAAATTGTAAATAGTAAAATGAATATTATACATAGTATATCCTTCACGGGGACTCATGTTGATGGAATTTCACTTATTTCGATGACATTTTAATGATTTTGAAATAAAAAATTGCGTCTGGCACCTATTTAACAACGAAAAAAACGTCTTGCAATAAAAAATTTATGTCTGATGGATCTATCTAAAGGCAAAAGATTAAAAATTATGCGTTAATAAATGACTTTAAATTACGAATATTTTCCTGTGCAGATTAGATGCGCACTAATAAACGCAACCACTGCGGCCAGCCAGACAGCCCGGACTCTAACCGAAATAGGAAGAGAAACAGTATATCAAAGAACCAACTATACTAAAATTCTCTCTTGTCAACGTTGGTAGCTCCTATACGAATGGATAAGTCTAATTTACTTAGATCTAATATTTTTTTGTTCATTTTCCATTCACATCGGAAATTACGGAGTGTTTTGAATAAATTGTATGCGAATTCTTTGCTAAACGTTATTGTTTTTAAATATTGTCAGGCGTCAGAAATGTTGGTTGAACTAAATTACCTTATTTTACGACTAAAACATAAAAATATAGTAGAAATTAATAGTGTGATAATTTTGAAAAATTAATCCTTGTTCTAACATTCAAAAATTTTGAATTTGTTTGAGAAAATTGTAACAACTTGGCTTTTTGTTTACCTCTTCAAACCGGTTCAAAGCATCTTATGGTTAATGGTTATGCGTCCTATGCTTCTCATGGTCACAGTCGACTACATACAGTATACCAATGTTATAACATTAGTTTAATGAATTTGTTTGTTTTATTTTCAGTAGGTATAGCGGAAGTTAAAATAGTTGTATTTTTTCCATCATGTTTTTAAATCAAATTATGCGTTGCAGATAAAACTAATAGCAATTGCTATGCGAAAACAAACTCAATTAAACGAAAAGTTTGGAAGACCCATTATCGATTAATATTAATTTGACTTGCTTCCTGGTTCGTTATTGCAAATGCATACAAAAAATATTAACCTCGATCTTTTTTTTTTTGGACATATTTTTTATGTTTTCCAGGACAATTCAAAATGTATTTTGTGTAGGCATGCAATTTAAATTAGTTAACCAACTGATATGTTACACGAATAGATAGTGTCAAGTGTGTTGGCTGAGAAATATCTTTGGTTGCTGTCCTTTTAGTAAATAATTAATTTACCCATTATACTTAATAATCTTATTTCTTTACTTTTTTGAACCGGTTAATGGAAGCTATTCTTTACAGTTCGAGTAATACACTGATCAATTCACTCCTCATAAAACCCTCAACCCTTCCCCCAAAGATAGTCAATAAAATATCGCTATCAGAACAAATCTTTTTTATATTACTGTACTAATAAAACAAATACTGTAGGTACATACTATATAACAACAAACAAATTGACTAAGGTAAAAAACGTAATCATATTCAACCAAAAAAGAAGATAAGATAAAAAATAAATTTTGAATGAATATGACCAAGCACTTATTGTAAGTAAAATATATAAACAGCAAAATATATGATAGATATGTACAAGTTATTAATCATCAATATCCATGTTAAAAACAATTTTTTTGTCTAAATTGAGCGCATGTTTTGTTTGGGTATATAAATTGTTATTTATATTTTGCCCAATACCGATAGAATACCTTCATGCAACAATTTAAATTAAAATTCTTAACTGACCCGGCTAGTACCTGTCTAAATTGTTGACCTAAATTTTGGCACAATTGGCCTAATTGAGGCATCGGGATGTCAGATTTCCATTTACTCCGATGACACGCTACGATGTGAAATCTGCTTGGTTCCACTCGACGTTAAGAGCACTCCTGTTTCTAATTAGGGATTAATTGAGTAAGGGTATGACGGAGAGCCTCTTTGTCGCCGAGTCTAACGTGCTAAAACATCGCTAATACTTTGGCGCGAAAAGCGTTAGCGTTGTTGTTACGCCGCAGTGCTTTCTCGACACCACTAATTACTTTGATACATATGTCGTAACTACATTTTTCAGTTTTCACACGCCGGGCTTCAGTAGTTTGCGTACCTACTAGGTCGGAAATGTGATGTGAATTGTGAATACAAGTCGGCACTCAGTTGGCCGCCACGCGCTGTCGGCGATACACGTAGCGCAATGTTTCGTGCAGTGTCAGTTGGCTGGAAGAAATACTGGTGGGGAACAGGTACGGAACTACAATTTCGACATCCTCAATGGAGCAGCTCTGTTATAATCCCTTCCGAATTCAATAACATATCGATTCTATACAGGATTTAAATTAAACCCGCGAAATAAATCTGGGTGACATTTTTTTTAAGTGCAAACTTTTCTCGGTCAGTGAGCATTTCTTTTAAATGGAAAGTAGTTTTTAACTCGAGTGGTGTATTTTAATGCAGTAGGAAATGACTAAAACATTTAGATGCTCGATAGATGTTAAAGGGCAGTGGATTGGCAGCAAATGGAGCATTGTCATCGAGATTCGCGGTATTCATTTGTATGTATGCTTGTATAGTATAAACTATTTGCGTTTTCCTTCGTTCATATTCGGTTGGATGTCGGTTATTTCCGACGCACGTGGGCTCTTTTGACAGGTGGTACGCGAAAACGTTTTGTTTGAGTTCTGATAGCAATGTGTCGGTGATAAATGTAAATAGTAAACAACGCTAGGTAGAGCATAATCTTATCTATCCGATTGTGATGATTCCCTCCTTGATCTATTTCCTTCTTGCCAAAAATAAAAATTGTATCTCCTTAATATGATCTTATTTTATTTGACGACGCGGTTGGCGCAGTGGTAAAGTAACTGCCTACTGAGCCGACGGTCCCGGGTTCGATCCCCGGTCAGGGCAAATATTTGTGTGATGAACTCAATTATTTGTTCTTGGGTCTGGGTGTTATTATCTATATATGTATTTATTAAATATTATATTTATCGTCGCCTAGTACCCACAACACAAGCCTTAATTGAGCTTACTGTGGGACTAGGTCGATTTGTGTAATAATGTCCTATAATATTTATTTATTTATTTATTTTATCCATTTAATTCTAAGATTTAATTCGAAACTGTTTTAACAGCTAGAAATATTGCGGTTGCTAACCGGTTGCTAATTTTATCATAATTGATTCAATTATTGAAAAGAATAGATATGATAAAGATAAAAGGTATTTAGAACAGGTATCGATACAAGATTTTATAAGAATGATTGCCAACTGGGCTTATATAGAATGTAGAGGCCCGCTCTCTAGGTATATTAATTGATATATTATTTTTTTTGCTTTGCTATTTTCATCATACAAAAATAACATTTAATATATAATTATTATAATATGTGGTTCGATGTATATGAACCAAATTTTAAGTATAGTTTAATTAGGTTTTCTTTACGTTCACTTCATTTTAATGAAAAATGGATAATACCTAATGCATTTGAGATCTTATTGAAATAATTCAAAATGGTTATAGGCTATATGGGGTTTCACAAAATCTAATGTGGCGCCCTCTAGCGGACAAAACTAAATATGCCGTGTTTGGTATCATTTGAAAGCGCTTTGACAACGTGTGACTGCGGTTTTCCAAAAATTTATCTCTACATAGTGGAATATTGCATACTTCAGAATAGTATTGTATGACATTATTGTCAATTTACAACGAAGGCATCTTGGTAGAGTCTACTGTGTCCATTTACTTGCAACTACATTAGCAACTTTGTTTATTTTATTTATTTTATTTATTTGTCTTTGGGAAACAAACAATACAGTGTTTCTTAAAATTAAAAAACAAAAAATCTATACATATATCAGCAAAGTTTCCACTGAAATTTACATTCTTAAAATATAAAAACACATTCAGTCACATACAGTAGACATCAATTAAATTTTACATTTAAATTATTAATTTAAATTTGTAAACATATATATCGCAAGCATGAGTACAATTTAAAGATCATAGTTAACGTTTATTCGAACTTTTTTTTTGAAAGATTTTAGACTTTCACAAAACAAATCAAGGTTACTGAAATTTTTATTATAATTAAGACAAACACGGTATAAATAAGTATTTCTAGCGAAATTGGATTTAAGATTCGGTAATGCAAAAAGGGCTTTGTCACGAGAGCATATACGCGGACATCGTAAGAGTAAATTGCCTAAAAGAAAAGAAGAATCGACGCCATTATTAAGTCTCTTTCATGTCGACGATTTATCAAAGGAAGAACCTCCGGAATGGGACCTGACTGATTAGCTCGTTTATAATTCAAATGTTTGATAAATTTATTTTGGATGTGTTCAATATTATTTATGTAGATATTATATTGAGGATTCCAGGCTGTAGATGCATACTCCAATATAGTTCGTACGAACGAGTTATACAAAAGAATTAAAGTTGAACACATTTTAAATTCCCTACCAACTCTTAAAACAAAACCAAGCATTTGATACGCTTTGGCCGTAATATAATTAATATGGGCTGAAAAAGTTAATTTATGATCTAAGAGGACACCTAAATATTTTACTTCAGTCATCCTAGTCAGCGATGTTCCATTCAAAGAGTAATCGAATAATATAGGCTTAATTTTTCTAGTAAATGTTATAACGTTACATTTATTCACATTTAAGTGCAGGGAGTTAGCAGAACAGTAACGACACAAGTTAAAAAGATCCTCCTGTAGTAAAGAGCAATCACGTTGATCTTTGATCACTCTAAATATTTTCATGTCATCCGCATAAAGTAAGATATTACAGTGTCTAAACCGATAAATAACATCATTTATAAAGATATTGAATAGCAGGGGACCTAGGTGAGACCCTTGTGGTACTCCAGAGGTAACTGGAATGAAGGACGAACAATGACCTTTTATATTCACAGCTTGGCTACGTTCTCTGAGGTATGATTCCAGCCAACGTAAGAGATCGCCATGTATACCGGCCACCCGAAGTTTGTTAATTAATAACGAATGGGAGATTTTATCAAATGCCTTCGAGTAGTCGGTATAAACCACATCCACCTGTCCACCCCGGTCCATAGCACAAGCAACATAATGAAGAAATTCACACAAATTAGACTCTGTGGATCGTCGGTCAATAAAGCCATGCTGCTGTTCAATAATAACTGGTCTGATATGTGGAAATATAGCATCATAAACAACTTTCTCAAATAATTTCGCGATCGTATTTAATTTTGAAATAGGCCGATAATTTTTGATATTATGTTTATTTCCGGATTTATAAATTGGGATGACATGGGACCGCTTCCAGAGTTTTGGCATTGTACCCGTATTAAGAGATAATTTAAATAAATGACAAATGGGAGACGCCAGATTGTAATAGCAGGACTTGTAAAACAATGGAGGAATTCCATCAGGTCCACAGCCTTTGGCAATATCCAATTTTTTCAAATAACTTGCCACTTTGTTTCGACAAACTTGAATTGATCCTAAACCTAAAGAGTGACTATCAACCGTACAATCTAGAGAATCACAATCAAGCGAAGATTTACAATCGTCTGTTTCGTAAACAGATTGAAAATAATGGTTAAAAGTATCGCAGATATCACGACCGTCGCTTATAGGTTTACTATCTAAAAACATTGTGGCAGGTAAATCGGGACATGCTTTTTTAGATTTAACAAACGACCAAAAATATCGACTATAAATTAAACCTCAATTTTGATTCCGCGTTACTGATATATCGATCATAACAAATTCTATAAGAGTGTTTTTCACGCCCACGTAAAATTTTAAAGGTATTGTAATCACTTAACCTTCCATAAGTCTTCCACTTTTTATGAAATTTTAACTTCTCTTTATTAATTTTTATCAATGATTTAGAAAACCAGGTTGGATATTTGGTCTCAGTCGTCGCTTTGTTTTATACTTTTTCAGCGCCGTTTTTTGTCGTAGTTGGGTTTTAGTTTTTTTTTTCTTTTTATTATTAATTCTAAAATGTACCTTGTAATTTTAATTGAAATTTATAAAAAAAAATTGGTATAAGAAAAATGATAAGAGCGATAATTTTTTTCTTTTTTCGTAATTGAAATTAGTTTAAAGATTCATATTTTTTTCATATTTAAAGTACTTTAATTCCTCTGTACTGTTCTTAATCACAGCATGCTGCAATTTAACAGCAAGAGGAACGTTTTGTTTTACCTATAAATATAAGTCCGTTCAGACAACAAGCTTCTATTTTCATCCACGCTATTTTGTTATATTATATAAATAACCTGGATGACGTCACCAAACGGAATCCCGCGTCGTCCCCAGCTATTACGTCATTAGGGATGCAGTTGCGATGCATAAAAATTAATCACTTTTTTTCAATCTCCACATAAAATTATAAATACATACATATAAATACATAAAATTCTCGTGTTAGTTAGTTACCATATTCCTCCAAAACTGCACCGTTTCTCTTGAAATGTGTGTGTGAAATGTGGTAGGTCTGAGAATCGGCCAACATATATTTTTCATACCCCTCAGTGATAAGAGGCAGAACAATGTCCATATAAAATCATGTGCTATTTTTTACACATGAATGCTATGAGTTACTTCAGCTGATTGAAACTTTGCGTGTACATAACTACATAAGTATGTACGACAATTAATTAGCCAATGTCTTCATATTATGAAATGATTACAAAATGTGTGGTAAGACGCTGTCTTTGTAAATCAAAGCTATATAATTTACAAACAATTACAACGCGAGTAACGCAGTTTCAAATAAGTTAATTAAGAACTTTGCGATAATAACTAAATATATTTTTAAACACAACTCAATTCGAGGTAGGTATTCAAAATATGTTTAAATCTAATTAAAACATTTAAGTTTTATTATAATTAGCGATAATATAGAATTAAGATTTTCTTAAAGCCAATCTTTCGAGTGAGCCTTACTTTTTAAGATAAAATATATTCACTTAGATAAAAAAGCAGTGAGTTAATTTTAAACGTTTAGATATAAACTACACAATACCAATATTACAAAAAAGGAATAGACTTTAGACTTCAAGATATAGGTACCTATACTATGAAATTTTCCAAGGCAACGTACCGCACATCGATTTTCAATTCACTCATTGTTTATGACGCAATCACTTATCAATGATCAATAATATGCATTTCAATGATTTATATTAATTAAGAATACGTATTAATATTTCATGTTTTAGTTTCTGTTGCTTATAAATTATAACGACTAATTTCAATTATTTTAACGTGTCTTGGATTACTAATATTTTGATATCATTAAATTGAAACAGTTCAGTTTTTTCCTCTATGTTCATGGACAATGACTTTAAATAATACAACATACCATAGATATCAATGTTGTTAAGAGGAATTTGTTGTATTAAAAATATATTACCAAGGTTAGATTCATATAATTCTGTAATGATCTAATGAAGTGAAATAAATTTTAGATGAAACGTTAGGAAAATAATAGCTGAATCTCATAAATCTATCGTAGAGCTTGGAATAAAAATGGAAATTATGTGGTTATTTTTTCACACAGCTTGAAAAAGGAAACTACATTTATTTTTGCTTCAACAAAATAATTTTACATTTCTGTGATAGGTACATTTTTTTTAAGTGGGGAAATCTTGCATAGATATCCACAGCCCCCGGGGAAGGAGCCGTGGGTTATGTCGGATTCTTACTGACTAAAACCCCACTGTGTTCCGTCGAGCCGCTTCAATGATGGGCCCGCGGGTATTGGTTGTAATTCTCTTGTTGATATTGGCTGGAAGACATTTCTGTGATATCTAGTAGGTATTAGTATAGTAAGGTATTAAAATCCTGGCAAATTCGCCTCCTTAATTACAAAATAGTAGAAGTAGATATAGATTAAAATATAACCTACTATAGTAAGTCATAATTAAATGCAAAAAGCAAATATACTTACATTCACTACACTATTGACATAATATTATAAAATTGTATAGTGTCGTATCTATCATTTAATAGAGTTGTAAAAATCAACCCAAGGTCAATAAAGATACACGCAATTAGGACATAATACAGAACAAACGTTACTAATAACAAAAAGCTTTTAGAACTACATCAATATCGCATTTACCGAAAATCAACTACGGCTTCCCTTTTATATATATTCTTTCGTTACTAGCTTTCCGCCCGCGACTTCACCCGCGTAGTAAAAGAAAGCATAGCTCCCGTTCTCGTTGGAATTCTGAGATAAACTATCCTATGTCCTTTCTCGGGTCTCAAAGAACCAAATGTCATCTAAATCGGTTCAGTGTTTGATGTGTGAAGCAGGGACGGACAGACAGAGATACTTTAAGTGCAGTTAGCATTAATCTAGCTCTAGGGTAAAAGCGGGATAGATGCCCCACTTTTTGAAATAGGCTCATAATTTAAAAAATATGAATCTTATACGAACACTTTGCATGAATATAGCTAGGTTAGTTATCTGTTTTGAATTACTATGTATATTTTTTATCCTATCATTTATAGATAGGGTGTAATAACAATTTTTGTAGAATACCTTTTTTGGGGATAGATGCCTACCTATACGGATAGTTGCCCCACCATGAAAATACTATGGAGGATAGATGCCTGCAGAGTGGGATAGATGCCTTACATACTCTGTAAACGCGAAATCAAATAAAATTTATATGATAAACCAGCAAATATCTTGTAAACATAACTAACTCTAGTTGTTCTGTTGTCCAAGAATATACTCGCGGTCGCACTCCTTCTTTTCTTTTGTATTTTCGTGGAATGGTTCTGCTACAATCAGTATAAGGTCAAATCATTAATAAGTAAGTATACATAACAATAAAAAAGCAAATTTAACAAGTAAAATCGGTTAACATACAGAAAACCTTTGATTCACTCAGGTAAAAATATAAACTGCATGTGTGTTTATCGATAATAACATGTATATATTTATTGAGGGATAGATGCCCTTAGGGGCGCCTAAGGGCATCTATCCCTCGAAAAAGCAGGGCAACTATACTTTTTGATAAGGATAGTCGCCCTAGTATTTTTTTTTATTAAACAAAAATAAAAGAGCGACTATTTATACTTAGATATATACTTAATGAACCAGTGTATTGACACAATAAGAAATATAATGAAATTTATTAATACTTATAAAGTTATGCAAAGGCAAATATTAACCCTTCAAAATTTGACTTATTCGTGAAGTTCGCCGCGCAGATAATAATACGCACTAGCGAAACACGTCTTCACCAAACAACAGCTCATGCGTAACAGAGGTGCGGGGTGATAGCAGCTCCTATTTAAATTATTAATTCGTAGTCACGAGTTTGGGAAGTTAGGTTTTTTGAAAATGAGGCATCTATCCCAGTGCGGCATCTATCCCGCTTTTACCCTATATAAATACGAAACTATTCATAATCTTACAATATTTAAGATTCATTGAAGCAAAATTAATTCAATAACATTGTTACATATTTCCACAACATTATAGTACGATACGTGATTCTATTAAAAACAATTACCTAATAAATCTAAACAAATCACAAATGTTTCAGTATTATACTAATAAACGTATGCAAATGTTCTTTATACATTAAAAATGTAAGTTAATTTTTGTATACAACTTCTTTTAAATGTGCAGCTTTCAACTTGTCGGTGTGCCATAGCCCTTAAGGTTATGACACTCCAACAGATAGTCTTTTATGAATCTAAACTGCGTTATCTGGGTCACTGCAATGGATTGAATACACGTCATATCAATCACTTTTATTTTATGCTTGTAATTTAGCTTTACGTTGTAAATGAATTGAATGCTTTCAATTAATTATCTAAATTGTGTTAAGCTTAAATTTCAGAATGTATATTTTAATATTCATTTGTCTTTAAACATACGGAACCAAGCAAAGAAAAAGTTAAATAAATGTTAAATAATTAACATTGTTTTTTAACAAGAGTTTATTTACTTTTTCATAAATTTATAAATTATTATTTACAAAAATTTTAAAAATTTATAATTAACATTTTATTAATTATTTACTCTATATTATAACTCTCACTTAACAGAAAATTAAATAAATTCCTTGTCTATTTAAACAATAAACAACATTACTCTGACTATAGCGTTACTTTAAAAAAACATCATAATTAATATTCAATAGATACCATTTTATAAGAAGCATAAAGTACTCCGTATTTTTTTGTTTGAGAAAAATTTCTCTCAAACCGGTTGAGCAGATAGACAAGCGACGCTCGGTCAACTGTATGGGCAATTAAAAAAAGTTAATAACTATGAACTTTGCGCTAAATAGGACATCTATTGTAATATACAACGTATAAATCTATACTATAATATTATAAAGCTAAAGAGTGTGTTTGTTTGAGCGCGTTAATTTCGGGAACTACAGGGTCCGGTTTGAAAAATTCTTTCGATGTTAGATAGCCCATTTATCGAGGAAGACTATAATAGGCATCACGCTAAAGCCAACAGGAGCAGAGCAATGCGAGTAAAACCTCGGGGAACAGCTAGTGGATTTTGATATTATAGGGAATAATAATTTTATGTAGCGAGATATTTATTAAATGAATTTAAGAACAGAGTAGGAATTCCATAATATATTTATTTAAGAAAACAAGTTAGGTATTAATGTGATACGGATTTACATCAATTCAATCGAAAGCTCTACACTGTTTTTATATAATTGCGGATTTTAATGTATCTTTGACATTAACAAAAATTGGCTCATTTTAATACCAGACGTCATATTTGCTAAATTTAAATTTTTTTGAACAAAACCCAAATAATATATTAACATTTAACCATTACAAGAAATAACACAATCATAATATTATTATAAAAACTAATGAATTGCATGACAATGTTATTTACGATTTTATATAATTTTTCATTTTAACGTTCACTGCAGATAACAGTTGTCAGAATGCTGATAACATTTAACACCAACTTTCTATGATTACTTTCTTATCGTTTAAATAGCGGAATAGAGATATAAGACCCCCCCGAAATTTAAAACAAAACAATTCAAAGCCTAAAAATCAAAGCTGATTATAATTTTTCCTAAAGTTAATATATTTATTAGTCCACAATCTATCTATGTTAACATAAGGTATACATATACAATAAGGTATATTTTTATAATTATGATAAATATATCCTAAAACCTAATTTCCTACGTCTTATGTATGGATTTTCCCTATTTTATATTCAAACAATTTTGCATGTTTCCTTCAAACAATATATAATATTATTACATGTTGTTTTTATGATAATTTCAAGGTCTATAGTTAATTCGAATACCAATTTATAAATTACAATTGATTTTGGTGGGTTTATGAATGCTTATTGTTAACTTAAATATCATATTGTATACCTGCCACAAAATAAAAATATAATTTGGTAAGAATATGAGAAATCTGTTTTCATAACTACTAGAGACGAAAAGAAATGTAATAAGAATATTTAAGTAAGTTTTAATTATATTTATAACTATAATCTAATTATGAACCTGATGATATTTTAAGGAATGATATTCACAACCTTTCCTTTCGGAACTTTATTTTAATTCTGAACATTTTCAGAATTAATAATTATTGCAATAAATTAATTCCCTTTTCAATCTCAATTTTTACTTATTAATCAATGTTATTGGGTTTAGCACACGATTTCTACCTAAATTATATAAACAGTCTTCTTTGTAAGTATTTATCAGAATATCAGTTAACTCTTATTATTTATCTGATTAATGAACTTATTTAAAATGTATAGGTCACGTCCATTCTTGGAAAATTATAATTGTGGGTAATTTAATAGACGTCAAATGGTTTTTCTGAAGGTTTCTATAATAATGCACCCACACGCTAGCCTTAATAGAGCAAAATGATCAAATAATAGACCTACAAGTAAACAGTAATTTTTATATAAGCATGACTGCGTTTGCCATTTGAAGTAAATCGATCCAACATACGTTTTAAAGAGATACAAAATATGTGTTCTAGAAGATTCTTTATTTTGTTGTTAGTACATCTATTTCTAAAAAAAGGAATAACTAATGCTGATCAGCAAATTTTGAAAGGTTTGCTTTGATATTGTTTATGTATAACTCAGATCATAATCAAAATATTCTCCATGACTCTATATTCATCTTTTGCACAACATTTCAAACAGAGATAAAAGTCAACTTCTTCTCGCCTAAAATTGTGTATTTCCTATTAAAAATAATGTTTATTTATGATAGGAAATATAACTTTTATTTGTTTATCTATAATAAAATCGTATGTTTAAAAGATTACTTTTATTCTAATAAGGATTATTAATACGCTCCCTATATTCCGGGTTTCGGTTAACATTTCTTATAGATAAGACTGTCATCATATCTACATTACATAATAATATCTGATGTTTCTATGATTTATTATTTATTTCTGATAAGATTATTGCTAAATTTTAACAACGTTGTATACAAGGTGGCCTGTCAAGGTTAAACCAATGAGGGACCTTGATTTTGACGTCTTAACAAAGTTTATGAGTTGCAAAAATACCATAATTTATAAGTACCTAGCATGTATAATAATCATATGATAATATACATATATCAATATTATAAAATTTATTTTTTTAATACAATAATACAATGCCAAATCCGCACAAGAAAATTCCTATAATTAGATTTTTTATAGCATAAACATATCTACGTAAAATAAATTAAGCAAGCTTTAATTAAAATAATATTTCTAAATTTAAGAAAAATAACAACAATTTAAATGTGGTTTTTATTTCAGGTGTTTTGCCAGACAGAACGAATCGGGTCGAAGATATTTACCTGCGATTTTATAATGGGTAATTATTTATAAACTATTTTATATTATTTCAGAATTGTTTGCATTTTAATAAAGAAATATAAAAGTATCAATAAGTAGCCTATGCCTACAACTATAGCAAGGGAAAACACAGAATATTAAATTCAATAATATGACGTAGGAATAATCAAGGTATCTAATAAATAATAATATTATATACGTCATAGGCATGTCATAAGTTTAACAAAAAATATACAACCAAACCTTGAATTAGAAAAAAAATAAACACCTATGTATCAGTTTGTCTTATGTTTACATCAAGCCTAGTGAAGCGTCTGGTTCATTATAATATTTATACATAAAAAAACTTCCTCTTGAATCACTCTGTCTATTAAAAAAAAATCACATCAAAATACGTTGCGTACTTTTACAAATTTGAGCATACATAGGAACAGAAAAAGCTTTTGACTTTGTTTTATACTTTGTAGTGATTTGAATGTTATAAAACTAAATAGCAAACATATACTTAGTAACTTTTTAAATTACCATTTCAAACAGAGGAGTTTCTCAATAATTAGTTTTTATTGAATTTTACAGAAGTACATGCGAGGAGTACGTCGACATGCCGCTGGATCAAGCCCATCGCCTGTTCGACATCAAAGGCTTCGAAAAGAACAACCCCACTGTACTGTACATGCACGGCTTCATTGAAACGGCTCAACAAGAGAGTATACAAGTGCGTATTGGTTGCCAGGAAATTTAATTCCCTAATGTAGGGGTATTAATTATAATTAATACCCCTACATATGGAATTATCTATAGATAATGCTATTCAAGACAAGTCTAGCGTAGAGTAAATAAAACTAGGTATTAATGTATCGTAGAACGTATTTTTTTATTTATGAGTTCAATGTTTTTTTTTTTTCATCATCAAATTAAAAATAAAGCCATACAGAGTACTTAACAGTAGCTAACGCTAACCCGGACTAAGCGGTAGCGAACAGCTAATACCTAAATGAACTTGGAAAATAGTATGTTCTGGGTTTCTCAGCTTTTGTCTTTATGATAATATTGTAATTTATAAATCGTGTTTTATATCCGTCCATAATAATGAACAACAACTCAAATTAAATACATTTTATGAGAAAGTTAAATTCTAATATCAAAACGGAAATAGATGTTGCATACTTTTTGACTTGCTAAGGACATGGCGAAAGAGGAAGAAAAACTTAGATTTTATGTAAATATAGTACTAGACAACATCGGTGATTTCGTCCGTGATAGAAAAGACAAGGTAACGCAGTGTCAAAGGACAGTTTTTTCCAGAGCTGTTATTACTTCTGACTTTATTCTTATAATACAATATTTTAATTTAACAAACACTTAAATTTGTATTAAGTATTATAAGCATTACTGAAATATTTTTTCGAAGAAAACTAAGTTTTTTTTGACAATGATGATATTTTCACCTGTGTACCCGATTGTACAATTTTAATGTTTTATCTCAACAACAAAAAACATTAAGTAAATAATAGACAGTTAGGTATACAATATTTTTAATAGCATCTTGTTTTTCTTTCAGGTCATGGTTAGCGCCTACTTAGAGTCGAGGCCTGATACAAATGTCATTCTGATCGACTGGTCCAACATGGCCCACGGATCTTATCTAGTCAACGCAGCGAGAAACACTAAAAAGGTATACTTTTTGAATAAATTTTTAATAAGTATGTGATCATTCGCATGCCCAATTGCAGAACAATCCTACTATTAACAAAATAATTTAAGATTTGTAAGAGGATATGGATATTTCAAACAGCATTGTATGAAATTTAAAACAGAAAGAAATTACACCTAGTCTGGAAAACTACTAACTACTACCGCGGTTATTTTTGATATGACTATACAACATACAAACCCCGCGAGGCAAGATGCAAGTTCAAGCTAGTCCTGAATAATATTATTATGAGCACAAAAATAAACAAAAATAAATGATCCTAATAAGCATTACAAAAATCATGACAACGCACGCGGGGGTCATTCATAATGACTTCCTGCCATTTGGCATCGCATTTACTATTCGCGGGTTTTTAACAAACACTAAACAGTATATTTTTTTTGTTGTTGTCAATTTATATTTCTGCCTTTATAATTATGTAGATATTTTATATGTATAAAGTTTACACTATCTTCAAAAAATAATTCCGTTGAATGGTAGTTTACTTTAATATTTATGTATAACTAGGTTTCTGCCCGCGACTTCGATCGCTTTATCTAAAACCTGATAAATGATATACTAAAACCTTCCTCAAGAGTCACTCTATCTATTAAATCTCTATCTATAAAATATAATATAAAAACATACTTAAGGACGAACAGTTAGCGGCGTTTTATACTATGTCACTGCATAGTATAAAACAAAGTCTAAATCACTATTCATAATTGGTTCCAGATACCCTTTGTAGAACCACACCCCGGACACTCCATACAAAATTATCGTTTTGACAGTCACACTGTAGAGACTGCAAATGTGTGTGTTAACGCTTTATGGTTGGCACATTTTTGACTAGCGTAAAAAAAAATTCGCGTTTTTCTGATGAAATACATCCGTAAACAGCACAATATCTAACTATTTTCTACGAAAAACGATAATCACAAATCCAAAATAATAAAATTACTTTAAGTCAATTTGATTAATGTTGTCAATCTTCGTTGCGTATCGTCCCTGTGGAAAAATGTGGACCATTTTTAGACTGATCGTGCGGGGTGAGGTAAGTGTTTAATTTTGGCGGGAGGCGGAGAGTGTTCGTTCTGTAGCGTTTAGCTACTATTATGTATTCTGTGGTAGAACTAAACACCAGTCACCACCACGCAACAACCTTCTTGGCATGCAATTAAATATGAATAACTTATTATTGAACGTAGAAGTCGTAACTAATTATAAATTATTTAGGATTATAAAAATCTTGTGGATACAAGCCCATCAATTTGTATAAAAACCCCTTATGCCAGGCAATATTTTTGATTATTTTTTTTAATGCATCAGTATAGTATGTAATTTCTTCATGACCTTCTTTAAAAAGTAATTCATGAAGAATTTGCTAATGCTTCAGGCAATCAGTTAAGTTAGTCTAGGTCGTATGTGCTTAGCAAATTTTCCATTGATTAAAGTACGAACTGCACTATTTTTTAAATTAACTGATACATTGGGTTTTTTAAACAAATCGAATTGGGAAATTTTAAAAAGGAATGTTAGTAAGGAAACTGGGAGTTTCTTAATATCACTTGACTTGTTATAATTACATGGTAGAACAAGTTCCACTAAAACTTGAACAATATTCGTACCCATTAAATGTTTTACTTCACGAATAAAAAATTATGTGTTTTATGTAAATACCGTAACCTATTAAACTTTCCAAAGGAGAACATTGTTTTCACAATTTCTTGTTTGGTTTATTATTCATAAAAATGTAAATTCTTTTGTTACAAGAATCTAATGACCTCACGGAACAGGTCTCTAGTTAATCACGTGTAATAAATGCGGTTTACATATTGTAGCATTATGCAATATACTGTATATATGTAGATAAAGTTTTATTTTTATTTGTACTCATTTTTATTTAGATGTAAAACGTTAGATGATAGAGATAAATATCTACTTATGTATATTTTAATCATATACCTAATTGTTCTGAATACAAACTAGGTAAATACTGAATATAAAAGTAACAGTTGGCTGAATAGCTTTCCACGTAATACTTTATAAGTATATTTTGCGTTTTAAGAATGTGTCATGGTCGTAAATCACCATGAATTTTATCCAATGCTGTTAAACTTCGCAATCATTCGCAAAATATTTTCCTTGTTCCTCTAAGTTTATTGCAATATCAGAAGTTTAATAAAATGTGCAATAAAATTTCGCTTTAAATCATTAGTCAGCCTTAGCATTAATAACCTTGCCGTAATTTTAACTTTCTTATATTTCAAGGAAAAGTGAAAAGGTGCGTTTACTTTTAATTAGGGATGCATCGATACGCCTTTTCGCCGATACGATACCGATACCGATACTCTTATAAAAATATCGGCGATACCGATACCGATACCGATACGCTTACTGTGAATCCAAAAATAAAAATAACTACGTTAAAAACAACCGACTTCAAACCTATTTAATAAATAGCACATCTAAATAATATGTAGTAATTAATAATATTATCAAATCTTTTTTATTTTTTACTTTTCCGTTTTTGAAGTCGGTTGTTTTTAACGTAGTTATTTTTATTTAATACTTTCACGAATCAAACGAGCCCAAACTCGTTAGTGTTTGGCACGGACTTCAAACCTATTTAATAAATAGCACATCTAAATAATATGTAGTAATAATTAATAATATCAAATCTTTTTTAGGGTTCCGTAGCCAAAATGGCAAAAACGGAACCCTTATAGTTTCGTCATGTCCGTCTGTCCGTCTGTCCGTCTGTCCGTCTGTCACAGCCGATTTACTCGGAAACTATAAGTACTACAGTGATGAAATTTGATGGGAATATGTGTTGTATGAACCGCTACAAAAATATGACACTAAATAGTAAAAAAAAGAATTGGGGGTGGGGCCCCCCATACATGTAACTGAGGGATGAAATTTTTTTTTTCGATGTACATACCCGTGTGGGGTATCAATGGAAAGGTCTTTTAAAATGATATAAAGTTTTCTAAAAAACATTTTTCTTAAAGTGAACGGTTTTTGAGATATCAGCTCTCAAAGTCGTAAAAAGTATGTCCCCCCCCCTCTATTTTTATAACTACGGGGTATAAAATTCTAAAAAAAATAGAGGTGATGCATGCTAATTAACTCTTTCAACGATTTTTGGTTTGATCAAAGTATCTCTTATAGTTTTTGAGATAGGTTGATTTAACTGTAATTTATTATATTTGCTGCTACGGAACCCTTTGTGCGCGAGCCCGACTCGCACTTGGCCGGTTTTATTATTTTTTACTTTTTCGTTTTTGAAGTCGGTTGTTTTTAACGTAGTTATTTTTATTTAATACTTTTTAGTGTATTTTTCAAGACGAATCAAACGAGCCCAAACTCGATAAAGTTGAGTCAATATATTACCTACTGAGTTCCGATTCCATCATCAAATCAGCTCTATGTCATGATAATGTTTCATCGCTATCCAATTTACATACGTATACAAAATTTCAACTCAATCGGTTACCGGGAAGTGAATCAAATTGCTACATTTCAAATAAGTCATCAAGTACAGACAAAAATGCTCATAAAATAAAAACTAGTGGGCCTATCCGAATCAAATTTTTACGGGACCAATTCGACACCATCCCGCATCGAACAAAGAAAGAATCACGTAAATCAGTTCAGAAACCTCGGAGTAATCGGTTTTTAAGGAGGAGGTTATCAATTCGGCCGGTATAATTTTTTTTTATGTATGTGTACATACTACACATACATAAAAAAAAATTATACATATTATACATATACATATTTTTTGAAGTCGGTTAAAAATGAAGGTATAATAAATAAATCACAAGTCAAATTTTCCTTTTATTAATATTATATAAAAAGAATAGACGAGACAACACGCTCCTTTACACTACATTTTTAAATTAAAAAAAGTATCGTTGTATCGGTCATAAAAATATCGTCGATACCGATATATCGGCTAACCCGAAGTATCGCCGATATATCGGTATCGGTATCGGTATCGGATGCACCCCTACTTTTAATACACTTCAATCTAGTATCTACAGTCCATTCACTATTAGAATGAAGGAATATTTTCACATATCAGACAACAGAATATAAAATATATTTAATTATTACTATATTAATGATGTAAATTGTTTACAGGTGGGCGCTGCAACTGCGGAGCAAGTACATAAACTTATAGATGCGGGTTTGCCTCTAGATAAACTGCATCTAATCGGACATTCCCTTGGAAGCCATGTAGCTGGCTACCTAGCAAGAGAACTTAAGAATAAATATAGGAAAACTGTTAAAAGGTACTGCCAACATTTCAATGTTGAACTGTGATCACGCAAGTAATAAAAGTCCTTGATTTTTTATTCTAATACTTAGAAGCCACAGCGGTCAGTAAACTCCAATAAGATTTATAGTATGGTTCAATATCCTAAAATGGAAAATACCAACAATCAATTTACCTAAATAATGTTTTATTGTATCCATTTACATATCGTATTTTTATTGTATCGCATATCTCGAGATTCATTTAAAATTAAATATATTTCGGTAATATGTAATATACCTACCTGTTATACTCATTCAAGGCTACGTATTAAATAATTTGTTATATCAATAGAGACGCATTACATGTAGATCCACAGAATATAAAATCAAAATGTATCAAAGCCAATCAATGAACTATCATCCTGCTCTGTATTCCATATCTTTTACGTAATGTAAATCATGAATTTCAGGGTAACAGCATTAGACCCAGCCTTCCCAGCGTTCTACCCAGGCGGTGTGGTCATGGAGCACATAGTGGACAAAGACGCTGAGTTTGTAGATGTAATTCACACAGACGCAGGTGGTTACGGCGCGCCAGTCCGCACAGGGAGCGCTGACTTCTGGCCAAACGGAGGCAAGAGCGTCCAACCCGGGTGCCCTAGATTCGCACCCGTCCCCCTATCTGATGACAGTAAGTATAGTAAGTAGAGGACTATGAAGTAACTTCTTAAGGGGAGGCTCCCTTTCTCATTTCTGGCACTGAGAGACCGGTTACGGTACTAGACGCTAATGCAGCAGTAATAAAGTTGAATATCGCGTGCGCTCTTTGATCGCGTTCGAGCTCGAAAAGTAAGTCTCAATTCTTATTTCGTTTATAACTAAAGTAATAATTGATCTAGAGAAAAAATATCTTGGGATTCAATAGTAAACTCTATTTTCTTACTGTTAACATTTATTTTAGACATAAAGTCCAAGTAAATCTTTAAAAAAATGTAATAATCCTTAAAAAAGGCATCATTTTTGAATAAAAAATGAATCGAGCGAAAATGTTACAATTATGTTTCTGTCTTGTACATCGAAAGAAAAAGACCCAATAAATCATATACTAAATTTCCATTTTGATTGTATGTGTGACTGTTTCAGAATATTAATGCAAATTCACATAAAATTTAGGGAGCTTGCCCTTAATTTGGTAGAGCACAGAATTGTGGCTTATGGACAAGTGGCAAAGGTGGTAGGTGGCAATGGTATTCAGACATGTCTTATGCGCTGTCTTTTTGTTGTATGCTTGATATTTTCTATTCTTATGTATGGAAAAAGGTTGAATGTCTATGTCGTCTATGTCTCGGAACAATCATTACATGCTTGTTATATGAAATCAAGGAATTCTTTAAATACGAGCTTACAAATGTTATCATTGTACGCTTAAAGGATTTAAAGGCAATACAGAAATTGTGAAAGGACACGCTAACCTCGTTTAATATTTTCCTCGGGCTAAAGATTTGTTCTTCTAGACTTATGCAGTCATTGGCGTTCCTGGAGATTTTATGCGGAATCCGTGCGGAACCCTGAAGCGTTTCCCGCGTCTCCAGCGGATTCCTACCACAAGTTCAGAGAAAATCCGTCCCCTGAAGTTGGTATGGTGTACATGGGAGCTAATTGCGATCCAAGGTAATTTTTAACTTTGATAGTTTATCATTTTACACCTTTTTTACACCTTTAGACAACTTTCCCGGAAAACGCACGAAAAATATAAAACTTATCAGTTCGGATACGAATTATTATTGATAAGTTAACTTCAATATAAGAACACGATGATTTTAATGTCTAATGTGATACCACAGATAACATATGATACTATAATACATTCCTTTTAAGATAATGGGATAATGTTATTTCAATTACAGCGCTCGAGGATCCTATTATCTAACGACGAATGCTGCTCCTCCTTTCGGAAAAGGAATGGAGGGTATTTATTATAAGAAGAAGAATAAAAAAGCAACAAATGGCAAAAACAATATGAAATAAAGTACTGGGAATAGGTTTTTTTTATTTGTATATGCGTATAATGGACAGGTGTTTGTTATTGTATATTTTGTAAATACTCTTCGTTTTGTAAAACTATCAACATTATTCATATTCAGTAGCAATCTTAAAATATCTCATAAATATTACTTGCATAATAGCACATAATAGTCTTGTAGAAAAATATATGTAGGTATAGAACCATGGAAAGTACCTTTACGTACCTATGTAGACTTAAATCTGAATATATCACTTATTTCCTTACTCTTATAGTATTGTGATAATATAAAATCATGTATTTGTGGTGGAAGTATTAAAAATTATTATATCTTAGAAGATATAATAATTTTAAGATATAATAATTACATACGATTTAAGTAATCGTAGACGATTACTTAAATCTGATATAATTGATGCGGGGCCAATATATTATAGATATTGCTTTTGCATATCAAGAAAACTTTTATGATGTAACTACGTATGTAATATGTATGCTTTAAAATGAGAAATTTTAATCGTAATGAGCTTTGTCTAACAATTGTATGAAATATATGGACGATCATACGTTTATTTTTCAAAGCGAATGATTGGTAGAATCATTAGGACGATAATTCTTATAGGTAGTGGTGATATGACATGAAAAAAATAAAAGTTATTAATTAAGGGAAAAAATAATACTGGGATTGGAAATGTCAAAGGCAATTCTGCAGCCTTGAAGCAATCATACATATTATGCGTACGTATTGTGACCAATTTATCCTCATAGTATAAACAGATAAATATCGTCCAAATTACCAACAATCTCAGTTAAATAAGGTCAGAGTCTCAAGTATATGTGTGCTTAGGATAATATAATATTATCAATTATGTTAAAAAATCGTTAGTATGGTTTATATAGTCTTCTAATTAAATCACAAAATATTCACAAGAATCTTGAATTAAACTTTGTATGGCATCACAATTAAAAAATGTTCTGTGATTATACCTAAAGATAAAAGCCAATTTATTTAAATTTGTTTTTGCAATTATCGCAAACATATATAAGTTTTCCACAAAAATATTTTTTGTTGTCTTTGTTATGTATCTTTTTATAATACACGCCTGTGATTCAGATTTTAATCATTAGTTTAAGAATAGAAATTAGTATTTACGCACAATATTACAACGAAAAATTACAATGTATAATGTATTTTAACTTCTTATATTAGTATGTACTTAACACTTCCTGCTATTGCTATCTCATCACACCTACACTTTAGTATAATAAATTTTTTATAAGTATTAGGTGAATTAACATTTATATAAAGCTAATAAAGCAATTAATTATGTATGACACATTAAAAATAATAAGGTATTAATTAGAAAAAGCGGCCAGCTACTTTTCTATCTTTATAATCATTATCATCACATCCTTAGATCTATTTCTATTTTTACTTTTACTGTATCTACTTCAAAGGATTATGTTATGTATTTATACATAAAGAATAAGACAAATTTTTGTTTATTTTTTATCCCTGCCTCACACTTTACTGAAAACTTATGGTAGAGAGTCTTTGTTCAGACTAATAAAATTTATTTGTATACATGCAGTATACCAGAAACAGAGCTCAAATATTTACTTTTTGCTTTTACCCATAACGCAAGAGTAAAAAATTAGTCGACATTGAAATTAACAAATACATATTATTTCTTTCAATTATTGCAATGAGAAGAGGATTTTTTTCAGGGAATCTTCGTATGATCTTAATTTTAGGCCATAAAAATTTGTTTCTAGAAATGCTTACTTAGGCCTTTTCATTCTTAATAAAATAGATAATATATTCATATAGAGATTGTCTGTCATATTCCAGTGAACACATAGTTAAATGCATGCGTGTTGGGAAAATAAAACGCGTTTAAGTGTCTTACAAATATATTTTACTATTTACATCACAATACTAGGTATTACTTATGTCTTATATAAGGTCTGAACTGGTACTTATATTATTCTCATACCAATTACTAATAAAATCGTCACTTCTTAAATATTCGTCGTCAGCCAGAAGTTTGTAATGAACTCTAATCTCATTTGCGACTAAATATAAGCTGAACATCAAGACACCAGTGAGAAGAAACCTGAAAATATAATTATAATATTAAAGAGGTTTAATTTAATATAATACTTGTAAAACTTGTTTTTTTTTTCACATTTCATAATATAGGTAGGTAATCCCGTATGCAAGAGTGGAACTGCTTTTAACTATGTGGTCTAATTGGACTACATTTATGTAAAGTTATTCAAATTATATTATATAGTTTAACTATTTCACATTATATAAAGTTCAAAGTTGTGTTTTCCACTTTATTATCACCTTTAGGTTTAACCGTTTTTGAAAATAAAACTTTGACTCTATTAAATTTCTTTAGACAATTTAAAGTAAGCTATTTATTATTGAGGCTTATTGTAGTTATTGATATTTAAGTACAAAAAATATAAAAAATGGAGATGATATCAAAATCTAGTCGAGGTTAGTCACGTAAAGAATTGAATAATATTTTTTTAGATTTTGAGATGTAGATAATTGCAAAAATCTAATAACACATATAGGACATAGTGAGTAGCAACTAATGAATAAATAACAATATGGAATACTTACATTTTAATTCAATAAAATCATTTATCTACTCAACATACTCTATAAAATCTCTAAGATAATGTGCCGGCGTGCTTGAAGCTGTGAAATTAGTGTGAGTCATCGTTGTATTCTTTTTGCCTATCCAGTACATTTCTTTAAAGAATTTTGTCGTCCAAAATGCGGAAAATGCAACAGCTCCCAGAATAATTACACTAGAAATGGTGACTGTAATTCATGATTGTGCACATCGTACTATGAAATCTAGATAATTGCAGTGCGATCTGTGAACTTTTCTCTATAAATTGCACATAGAAAGGGTGGAAAATGTGTTATTTGTAGTTGGAATAAATACGAATTTGATGACATTTTTCAAAATATTAATTATTCTTCTCGTTTTTAGAGATTTAGTTGATGCTGGATACATTATATTATTATTAAAACACAACTGTAACTAGGTACCGTGCTTTCTACACAAATTCATTTGAATTTTAGAATTTCATAGCTCTAGTTTTTTTTCTATTTTTAACACTAACTATGAAAAACTTTTTAAACATTAAAAAATAAGAAATAATACTTACAAACCAGCACCCATTTTAAACTTTTTGCTGCAAATTTTAATTATATAAAAACACAGAACACCGTAAACAGCTACCCGCTTTTCAACTATTATCATGAATAATATGAACTCTCATACTGCGAAAGTTTTTATTTATAAACTCATAATCCCTTGTTTGTTTGAATTGAATACGAGTGTTTGTAAACACTAGGTCATAAGGTATTGAAAAATAATAAATATACAATCCAATAAGTTGATTGTCTATGGCAAGCCATTGAAATTAGGATTCTTAAAAAACGTAGAGCATTCACATGACAGAACATAGAGCAATCGACGAGGTTACAAATAAAGGCTCACTTGCTGTAATCATTGCACCGAACAGAATGTCGAGCATTCGCACGAACATTACATTACTCGGAAACTGAGCTTTTGCCAGTATATAGCTTTCGTTAGAACGTTACATTACATAGTAATGCCCGACAAACAACTCGAATGCATACCCATCCTTATACTTATTACAAGCTCTTGCCTATTGTACCTAAAATCTTAAATCTATAGCCGGATAGTTATTGTTAAAATCTATACTAATTATACTAAATGAGAAATTGACATTTGCTCTATTACCTACTCTTTGCGACTAACTATAACGACTAATGGTCATACTCGGTTACTGTTTTGTTAAAATAAAATTAGTAGTCGCATTCATTTAATTTATTATTAAATACATTAATTACTAATAAATAATATTATTCATTTAATCACTATAGCATAGATTTTTTTCACTATAGAATAATTATAATAGAGAGAAACATTTTCTTCGTCATGTTTACATAATGTCATTCCTTTTGGCCCTTCGCAAAACTAGTTTTACATATTTATTTTGTTCATCTAAAACAAATAAATTTATCAATATGAGCAGGTCTTTATATTGCAATTTATAATGTGTAATAAATGAAAATTTACCTATTCCTGTAAGATTAGTGATGGGTATTTCATTATTGAAGCGATCCATTTGAAATAAATGTCTTGTTCCCAATAGCAGGGTTACCATGAGAGCACCAAATATCAGAAGGCTGCAAAAGTTGAATATATTAGATTCTGCTTCCTTACCAGATTTTTATTTCCGTAAAAAGTACCTATTGCATGCGTCGGAAAGTCTTTATAGCGTTCTATGCTAAAATTTCTTAAGAATAAAGGATAAAGAAGATACTTTTAGAACAATTTGTAAAATGTTACTTTCCCAATTGAAACAGCACTTAACATAACTTTTACACCATAAAAAGTAATTAGTTTATAGGTGTGTAATGTCAATATAAAATAAAATAAACACATAGAACTTACGTTCCAGCGACAACCATTTTACACTTCACACCACCTCGCCAAAATATTAATTCAATCTCACGTGCAAAATATACACGAACAGTTTTTATTACTACTAATTTAACAAACATCCTGCGACTGTTTTGACACAAATTATATAACAAACAAATATAATATTTGTTAATAACGTTTTAAGCATAAAATTGGCAATTTAATTATGAATCAAAAACGTCAAAAGCGGACGTGTTGTTTCCAATGTTTGGTTCTGTTATTTCTCCTATGTCGGACCCTATGGTGGTCTCAACGGTCGCCGTGGTAGCTGATGTAGTTACTGCAGATGCGCCTCTATAATCTTTTATATATATTTCACCGGGCATTATCATGTACTTGGTCGTCCAATATGCTCCAAATGCTAAGATACATGTGAGTATTATGCTGAAAGTTAAGGAAAAATTGAAAGGTATGTAACCTAAACAAAGCCTTACTAAGCCTAATACCAGATCTGTAATTGGAAATCTCGTTTAAATCGGTCCAGAGATTTCGATTTCGATGCATTATTAAATAAATAAAAGTACTTGAACGTGAAATTTTAGTCTGAGACTGCAATATTTTGATAATAATTACTAAATAACTACCTACTTGTTCTACAATATTTTCTTTAATCGTTAAAATCTTGTGTTGTGCTACAATCTAAAACTTAACAAAAAATCGCACTTACAAACCAAAGGCCATTACACCAGAACCACTCAGATGAATGCAATAGAAATGATAAATTGAGTCTTATTCGATTTTATCAATGGTGAAATGATACTTAAAGCTGCCTACACATTACATTACGGAAGGAGACAAAATAGTTGGAAAGTGTAAGTGACAATAAGAAAATGGAAATAAAACTTCATATTTCATACTCAAATAATTTAATTTACTGGGAGTTTTTGAAATATAGCTATTAGCTTGGTTAGAACCTAGGTTCTCTCTATACAAAAATATGATTTTACTTGGATTTTTCTGCGTCTTTGGATTATTTTTAATATAAAATAACTAAATTTTTTAATATAAACACTTACTAACTAAACTTCCAAATTGCTATCAAAAATTACATATGTTCACATCTTAACACTTTCCTACAAGAACAATGCTCCATAAACAAAACATTTCAGTGTAGTAACAAATGAAGCGTGGGAAATAAAAAAATGTACAACCAATTGGACAAAAAATAATTTATTACGTACTTTCACATATAATCTTTATTTTCTTTTAAAATGTATTTAAAATTAAACATTTTGTTACTTTTCCTTAAATTACATATTATGTAGGTGCCATCGTCGTTGTTATAATTTGCATGGATTCTGTCCCTGTATTCGCCATATTCATTATATATTTTGTAGTCCAATACGCCCCAAACGCTAACAATCCCGTTATTATTATACTGAAAAAATAAAAAATATATACCAATACCACAATAATTTACAAATGGTCACTTACTTAAATCGCTTCACAAAACTCAAGAAGGTTCTCTTAGCTTCTTCATGGGTATGGGCATAATTTTCCACATAGGCTAAATGAATTTTAGATACAAGAGAAAGAGAACATAATATATTTAAATTCACAGCCAAAAGAAAGCGGTTTCAATAATATAGATATGTATTATATTCTGCTCTATATTTTACGGATGATAGAAAAAGGATAAAAATCTTAGAATATACATTTAAGGTAAAAATAAATTTGAATGAATAGAAAAGAAACAAAAGGGCTATTTGACCAAGACAGAAAATTGTTAAGAAATTAAAATATATGTATATTTAGAAGATATTAATAATTACTTACAATCCAAATGGCATTGTTGCTAACCTCACTGAGGTATCGACTCACATGACAAAGTATTCATTTTAAATATGCCCATTGTTTTCATGTCTTATATATCGAAACTTCAGCCGTTTCATTTAATATTCGTTTTCCACTGCGCTTTGCTATATTACTGTACAGATTTTTATGTAATTTCGGTAGATTTGAAAATAGCTCGTAAGCTGTTTATAGGTAACCGTAAGGGAGGGTCAGCTGCCAGTATTTTTACAACTTGAATCGACTAGTTTACCTATATAATCACCTCACACAAATTTTTATGAATTCATATGGCAGCATCAGTTGGCGGGCAAATGGGCATATCATTATACCGAATTACAGTCTGTAATATTTTTCAATAGCAATATTACTTAATTATTATAATTCAGTAGCATTCAGTACACGCATGCTTAATTAATCTAAATAATACCTAATGTGCCTTATGTTGATTAAACATTGACCGTTTTTTTAAACAAATTTGATGGTACCAAAATAATTTTATTTAGTTTGTATTTAAATTATAAACATTAGATGTATTGCATTATACAAATTATATAAAAAAAAATACTAAAAGACTAGAAAAAGATAACTAAATAAACGATAAACCTTTAGTTATAGGTACTTTTACCTAAACAGAAATAGGTATATCCTTCGTTCGTATCTTCATTCGGATTGAGATAATTTATAAATATATAATTAACAATTACATTATGATCAAAATCTAGTACTTAATGGTACTTGAACTCATAATAAAAAAGGTAAAGTTATAATAAAAAAAGTAATTTAAATATTACAATTTCATTTAAAAATTATATTCCTATGTGATTTTTGAGCAACTTTGGTGTTTTGAAAATTTGCTAATCATTTTTTTTTCAGTACATATACATAGATATATTAATTATGACCTCAAAAAATTTAAATAAAAACATCGGAGACCGATCTGATGGGTACAGAATATTATTGAATCTTCGATAACCTGCAATTTTCCGGTTGTCTAGTTGACTCATTACTGCTTCAGCAAGCAGCTTATATTTATACAACATGACACCGTACACAACATTTGAATACGAATTAATTTAGTTTAGCTTAAAATGTATTTATATTTATAATCATTATAGCAAGTTATTCAATCCGTATACAATAAATAATGTGCTATAAGTATGTGATGAAAAAATTTGTTTGGTTCCTATAATTGTATAGAGATCACAGAGCTACAAGGGGATTTATTTTGAATAGTAAGAAAAAGCTGTATAAAAAAAAGATAATTCGTCTATCATAAAATTGTCACCCCAAAACTCACAAATTATTTGCAAATAAAACTACCATTTAATAAATAATATGTATTTATAAAACAATAACAATTAAATCGGCAAATGTTAAAACGCCAGCTAAAAGACACAACAGGCCAATACTTAAGTATATTTTATCGAAAGACTCCGTTGTGAGCACTTGATTACTGATGTTTAGGACATCTTGCAATCTGCTGCTTCTTTGCACTTTCTTCATTCTGTTCCATTCGCCAAAAGTCTACAAGTGGAGGGAACGTACTTTAAAAACTAGTTGTTTGATATATGTATAAGTAAGCCAGCAGTCTTCTGCTAGTAACATGGCCCAGGCTTGCTTCAAGCCTAATCCTAAACCTACCAAATTTGTTTGTAGTGTATGGTACCAAGTTAAGTCAAAAGAATATGGTATTGCATTTTTCATGAATAGGTGAAGATTCGATCTAGTGAGTGTTTAGGAATATGTAACTCAATTCTGGTTGCAATGTCCTAGAATTGTTGGCTTGAGATATCATATATCCAAGAGACCCCTTGGATCACGTTAATTTATAAGAAGAAATACTTTTTCATAAATAAGGTAACGCACTCGATCAGGAAAGCTTTCAAATCGTTGTAGAAATCAGCATCATATTCTATGCAATATATTTTCAGTCTTCTACAAATACTACTCTCCAAATCCCTTTTAAAGAGTTCCTCATACTTATTCGCTACATTTTACATGTGACTTATTTTCGTTCAAAAAGCAAAACAAAAAGATAAACGTAGGTACTCCAAGTTGGACACACTGTATTTCTGATAATGTTTATCTAACTCTGCGAGATTAACGAACAGACCAGAGCGTGATAACCTTTATTTAATAGGTACCTACATCATTAAAAGATATCTTACCAAAACCATCCCAGTAGTAATCAACAAAGCAGATCCTACAAGGAGAAAATAGCCATGTACAAAGACATACAATCCGTCTTCTACTACCATAGATATTATTAGACCCAAAGGTATGAGCGTTTGGGACCAAATCGCCCCACCAACTAGAGTCTGTTCGTCCCTGTTTTTCGGTCTTGTATCCACCTCGGAACCAGCCCATAAGCCTCCAGCCGCTATAACACATCCCAAACTAACACATTTCAGTATTAAACTTTGAACATATAGTACCATTTGTCAATCATAGTATGTGTGCATGGATATGTAATGTTTTATAATAATTTTTGATCTTCGTAATATTTGTAAAATGTTTCAATAAGATATTAAAATGATGTGACTTCATGACGTGTCATATTATGATAGGTAGCGTTCGTTGAAAAATATTGTATTCAAAAGACAGATGAAAATTAAATATTATATATAAAGTTTTAGTGTGGCAGCGTTTACAACTCTGTGTTTACAACCAAATAAATCTGAAACGAATCGGGGATTTTTATGATTATTTTTTCAGAATAGGTCGTAGATATTCTATTGCATACCTCAAGTTCAGAATATCCTGGCTAAAGAACGTTTGCCGAATCAGCTATTTTGATACTTAATAAATATACTTAATATAATGACATTTATTTTTTGCATTAATTTTATCCGCCACATTTGAATAAAAATTATTCGGTAATAATACCTCATTAAATATCAGGTATTTATGTTTAACAAGCATACAACAACGTATTAATTTCAATATCAGATTGATCTGATACGAAATAATAAGATCGCTTTCAGGTCCTGTGTGTAAAATATTTTCCTCATTATTCGCAAAAATGTTCACGAGACCATGCATTCTGCACATTTTATTCATTTATTCGTTTTGTGCCCTTTTTGTGGTTTTTACATTAGACAGTGATAAAAACAATTATGTGCGTATTATAATTGCTTTTTACTAAAATCTCCATTCATCAAGATCACGTTTGGCATATATACATAATTCATGATTTAATCCTAAAAGCACTCATCTTTCATATTGTGTAGATATTTTACTTAAGTACATTTTATTTACTTTCTCTCTTTATAGATATTAGTTATGTCCATGTCTATTAACGTTGGAAGTACATTTTCAAAATGTAGCTTTTCTATTGCATTAACTATTAGTACAGAATTATAACTAGTAGCTTGCTATTAGGTTTTAAGTTAATAGGCGGGTTAATACTTTAATAGCAGCTCGGTCAGTGTGGACCCTCCTATTCACCAATTAAATATTATGCTTTTTTTATTTAAGGGAGAGTTTTCACTACACGTTAAGGAGGTCGAATTGTGCAAAGGTCCTAAACGTAAAGACTGCTGCGTTATCTCAGCCAAAATGTCGACTGACGAAGTCAACTTGCTGTACGACATCGTCATTAAGAAGGATGTTATTCCTACTCGGGTAATATTTTATTTTATAGTTATCCTTAATAAAAACTATATCCACCAGTATCTTAAATGTAGCGCCTGCCTTTTTCTAATATTCAGTGGGCTACAAAACTACTTACTGAAAACTATGTTTAATTATTATTATTGAAATGATTGTCTGTGAAGTTCGCCCTAAGTTCGCCCTATTCTAAGAAGCAGTTGAACAACTTTACATTCAGCTATCACAAATGTGTAAATGTTTACGTTATATATAGTTAATGTTAATTATAGTTTAATAAGTTCCTATATTATGAAGTGACCTCCACGTGATTACGTACTTACTTCATAGTAATGAAGCAAAAAACAAGTAGGTATATCACCCATAGTCAATATATCACACCAACTTGATACATCAAACCATTTTTTTGCCCGTCAAAAATTCAGATTACGATTCAAAGAGCACAGTGTTTCATATCATTTTACCTATCGTTACGAAAATAAAAAATATATAATAATATGGACTGATTATATTTTCAGGGAAAAGTAGTAGCCACTATAAATGGACAACCACTCATACGTCTTCAGATGAAGAATCCTTGTGACCATCTCTTCATGAAGCCACTATTTCAAGCTATACTGAA
>CAJQZM010031320.1:0-21528 GCA_907164665.1 Colias nastes | reverse complement strand
TATACTTTTTGCCTATTCCATATTTTCCCGCCCATGGAAAATATGCCGCCTTCGGCACTAGGTGTGTCCAAAGAATGAGTTACAGTTTGAGCGTTCATCCAATGCTGCTTGCTAACTAATTATTTAGTGGCTGAATTTATTATAGTATTATCTATTACCTGCTGTGCGGATGGGTTCGACACTTTAAGGTTCTTTAACAAAGATACAAACTTAAAAAAATGATACTAGATTATGCATATTTTGTGAAAAGACAGCAATTTCCTCCTCTAGATTATTTTTTGTTTTTGATAACACACCTTGTTACTACCAAGAGCACATTGTTAATCTGATGAAACGAATCTCGAAAATTGAATCCGTTTCGATTTTTTTAAAGCGATTACGAATTGTACTAAAACGTCAAAGGTTGTATATTCAATAAATAATCTACACTATTAAAGAGTATAGAAAAATTATTGTTTAAACTCGAATACAAATCTAAAGCATCATCATTTCATTTAAAATTTATGTGTTTATGAATAGTTTCTTCTTAACTTAGTATTTCTTAGTATAATCGTTTCAATAGCTCTCTTCCTGAGACAAGAATCTTAATAATTAAAAAGCGCCATAAAGCGAAAAATACGTAAATTGAAAACGAGATTTAGTCATAGAAAAACAAACAAACAAAATACCGTAAACACGAAACATCGAAAGTGATTAATACAAACGGTTTGACCTCAAATATTGAAGTGACACATTCCCTCAAAGCCAAATTATCTCATGAGTCAGATAGTCGCGATGAAGCAAACGGGTAGGTGGAGCAGGGCGGTATACAGTATGTATTATTGTTAAAAGCTAGTATTACTATATACTAGTTACAGCATGCGGTTTTGTCTAGGAAAAATGCGTGTTTTGACATTTCAAGATAAATTCAATAAGAAGATTCGGTGTGATACAAGAGTGAAGATGTGATAAAAGAATAATAACAGACAGTGGTCTAGTTATTAATATTAATTGGCTTCTAAGTTTTAGGATATTATAGGCACGAGGGGCGCCGGGCGATGGAGCGGGGATTTAGTCCATCGTCCGGTGAGATGAGGTGGCGTGAGACGTGTTCCGCTCACGCCGCCCCATGAGGTTAGAGCTGGTTGGCTCACAGTTTGTTTTGGCCTGGTGACGGGCAGCCGCTGATGGGGTCACGGACGAATTCTACCATACCCGTGGCCCCGTCGTTGATGCGGCTTGACGGAACACAGTGGGGTTTTGGTCGGTAGGAATCCGACATAACCCACGGCCCCTTCCCCGGAGGCCGTGGGTATCTATGTAAGATTTCCCCACTTTAAAAAAAAGATATTATAGGCCATATCGAAACTCTGTTACCTAGTTATACCAGTATTAAATCAAATTTAACAACTCTGAAAAAGTAAATTCGATTTAATATACACGTGATTTCATAAAGCATTTTCTATTTGATTTTCAGTAAAGTATATTCTTATAATTTACTTATAAAAGAAAATAATATATTCGAAGCTATGAAATATTAAAAATTTACGATTGCAAAAACAATGCAAAGACGGTTTACGGCGGAAAGCGAATTTGTTTTATATGTATATTATGTAGTGAAGTCCCGTAGGGGGTAGTTTCCTCTTTCAAAACTCGGTATAACTAAAATCAATAAGAATCCCTTATGCCCCTAAAATATAATATTAATATTATTCCAAGATTGGATTGAATAGTAAAAATTCCAAGATAAAAGCATTTTATATTTAAACAACAATTAAACACATTAAATTGAGTTATCTTAATTTATGCTGATGCTCGTAACAAGTGAAGAATTGTTTCGTATCGACTATTTTAAATTTGTTGTTTGGATTGCTCGGAAAAGAAACACATTATGTACTTATTAATACACAAAAAAGAAATAAACCCTGACTTTGCTTCCAGATTCGGGACCAAAAGCACAGATGACTAAATTACTCGAAAAATACCTGTGCACATATATGTGTATATTTAATTATTAGTACTTAAATTAGACTACATATTTTGTAGGTTTATAACTTTTTAAAAATAAGATTTCAAAACCTCCGATAGTTACCTTATACCTAAACTTACCTTCAAAAAACAAACCGTCTATTCCCTAAGTACATCAAGCAGTCAAGCCAATCATTCACACATCGAAGTTCAAACATCCCGCCAATAGAGTCGCATCGGAAAATATATTTTTCACTCGTCGCACATTTTCTACGGCTAGTGACACATATTGCAGGCGCGGGAGGGGGAGGGGGGGTAACTTTCACTCGACGCGTCTCGACTCCACTCGGCAATGACCATGTGAATGTCAAGAGTGGATTGTTTTCACCCGGTTTTGCTCACGTGCGAGTATAGTGTACTAGAATTACAGTACATGATTTACGGTCTACAGTTGGTTAATTTATGTAGATTGTTTGTAATTTGTAGATAATATGTTCAGACAATCAGGTGAAGAATAAGTCAACATGCATAATTTTGTGTTAAAGCTTATTGTTTTCAAAAATTGAGGTAAAATTTTCTGTTCCATTTCACTTCATAATACTTTGTTAATGCCCATTTATTGAGTTTATTTTTTTATACTAGTCGTTTAACATTAATTATTATTAATAGGTTGAATAGTGCCTTCATGTTTTCTGTCAGTTTGAATTCATAATTACTGTCATTCATTACTTCATGACAGTACGTGAAATAGAATCCGAACAAATTTTTCGTAACAATTAAATTAATTACACATTACGAATACCGTGTAATCGTTCAGGTATCGATGAAACAAGGAAAAAACCTTTTAACATTCACACGAATTATTACCCAATACATTGGTCATTCCAACATGACAATGTCCAAGGATTGCTGTGTATGTACATAGTAAATTTATCTTCTAGAACACGAATCAGTGTATAGTAAACATTGCACAACAAATGCTAATACGCATTGGGATATAAGAAAAGGCCTTCCATACCGGTAGTCGATATGAATCAGGCTCTATCCTCGATAAATATTTATTGTAAAAAGGTGTTACTGAAATAACAACCGGACACATCTATACTGATTATTTTACAGCAGTTTTTGCTAATTCATGAACTAATAAAATATTTTTTATAACCAACAAGATATTACTGCCAAATTTTGCCAACCTTAACTCTCTGTAAAAAGTAACTCTACGACAATCAAATCACATTTGACACAAAAAACGATACCAACAAAATAAACAAAGTCCAAACAAAATTAAAAATACATTTTTTGCATAGACTACTAGACACACACACACGTAAACCGCGTCATAAGGACACGTGCGCGCAGGACGTCGCCCGGTGAAAGCATCAGCTGACCGTCCACTGACCCACTAGCGGCTGTTGAATGCCAAATGTGATGCGGATTCTTTTGCTAGCTGAATGAATGAATTATATTAGCAGGAGGTAAAGGCAAAGATAATATACTAGTAAAGATAATAAATTGTACGTAGGTACGTAGGTACGTTGTTGGTGCGTAGGTAATACGGATAAGATACAAATATAATACGTAAAATTAAAAATATACGTTGACAGAGTTTAAATAAGAAGTTCTATTGCTCTGTTTTATATGAAAATACTGTCGATAATAAAATAGAAATAGAATATGCACAAATATACGTATATAACTGTCGTGGCCATATCGTAAATTTGCTCATTTCATGATATGACTGGCCATTTCACGAAATGGTCGCATTTCGTGAAATGGCCAATTTAGTTAGGCCACATCATGATGTGGCTTGAGCAGATCAATGATAAGAAATCGTTTCACGATATGGCCAACTAATCGCGCGGTTTTTTCATGAAATGATCAAAATTATTTGATCATATCGTAAAATAGTTACATTAATCATTGGTAGAGGCGCTGCAAGCTCTGTGTTTATGTGATAAGATGGCGGCCGCTGGCGAAAATTTAATTATTCGCAGTTAAAAACTTCATAATTCGTTTAATAACAATATGAAGAAAGTCATAGCAAAGAATTTACGACGGTTCGAGTACTATGGAAAATGTGGATATCTTATATGTATTGAAGAAAAAATGCGTCTTAAATAAAATAATTTAAGACGCATTTTTTCTTTTAGGATATATATTTATATATCCTACTATAGTATTATAATTGTTTGTTTTTTAAAAAGCGATCCGCTTCTGGCACTCGCCGGCCGCTGCCGCGGCACGCTCGCTTTGCTCGCTCGGCTCGTGCGTTGTTTATCAAAGTCTAACCTAACCTAACCTAACTGTTTTTTATTGCAAAAACGATTCGCTTCTAGCATTCGCCGACCGCTGCCGCGGCACTAACTTAAATGACATTAAACAAGTTTTTAGAATATTCTGAATTTTTTTAATATTTTATGGACTCTTTATATTTTATACGATCTGGCCAAATGTGGATGGCCAAATCGTGAAACGTTGACGATTTAACGATCTGATCAAACTATGTTGGCCATTTCATGAAATGCGACCATTTCGTGAAATGGCCAGTCATATCATGAAATGAGCAAATCTACGATATGGCCACGACATAACTAACATTGCATTTTCAAACCATTGTAACTATTTTAATTTTTTTATAATGTAAACCTTAGGAATAGGTATGATACAAATGTATTTTTTTTAATAATAATAAAAAATGTATTGATGACGATGTTAGCTACATGTTTAAATTTCTCAATACAATAACTCACAAAATGTGAATTTAAAATTAAGAGCAATCAAACATAACATTTCCAGCTTATTTGCTTGCCTTTATTCGTTGCATTTAATAATCCCAAGAAATTCATTCAAGAGACATCAAAGTCAGTTTGTCTCGCCCACTGGCCTAGTGGTAATAACGAAAGAATATAAACTCAACTCTATACAATATGAAATAAGACTCATTTTGGTATGAAGCGGTCGAGTCACGCACGTCGGAGAAAGCTAAACTAGTATTCGTTCTTGTGACCTAAAATGTGTAAGAAAAGACAGGTTTTAAAGTCAGGAGTAAAAATCTGCTATGTACCTACTTATGCCATTATAGGTTTAATGCCAATTTGTTCGATTTGCGTCTGTTTTTGCGATGAAATTTTATGCTGTTTTCATCTGTTTTGTTTGCGTCATTAAGTGCGTTTTGGTTGACAAAAAATGATGTATTTTGTTACGAAAAGTTGTTTAGTTTATGCAAGCTTTTATATTTATCATCCCTTTCACTTCTGCATAATAAATTCAGTGGGATCCGCTTCAATCTGGGTGGCTCCTTGAGAAAGAAATGCAAGTTTGCGAATTTATTTTATGTTTGACAATAGCTTGAGAACTGACTACGAACTAACTGACGAACTGGAGTCTATACTATGGTCTTATTTAAAGGACATAATTTGCCATTTAAATATTAAATTCCACATAATTACTTTACCCACCAATTTAGTTTCAGCCAAACTGTATCAATATTACAATTGAAGACCACAATCCAGGCTATAATTATCAAAAAAGTACCAAATAACACATGTCACTCAAACAATAAGGTTTGCGCACATGTTACCGAAACATCGTGAGGCTTTCCCATAGCTTTCTCTGCGACAGATGTCCTACAACCCTTCAATCAGACGATATTTGAATTTAAGAAAAAAAGCCACGTGTACACGGTGGGAACGTACCTGGGTTATTGATTTTTGATCTCTTGCCAGATTTGGTTACGTGAATCTTGGCTGTGGTATGTGAAAGAGACATTTCTTTAGTAGTGTCTTCGGTAGTAATTTAGCAAAAAATAGTGAGAGCAAGACTAGAATTCCTAGCTTCAGTGGCAATAGCGAAATCAAAGGTAAAATTATTCGTTAAGGAATTGCAATAGATATTATCATTCTGTACCAGAAACTCTCACTCAGAATCTTGCAGCTGTAAATACATGAACTAAACAGGTCCAAAGTGGAAAAATAAATTAGAGAAAAGACAATTATTTTTTCCTTAATGAGTTTCAAGAATTGCCAAATTCACGAAAATGGCATTGTAATGTGCGAATAATGAAACAGTATAAACGAATAAGTCATCATAAAAAAATAATAGAGCTGTCACGTTATAATCTATTTATATAAACAAAACATTAAAAATGGGTTATTCTACACTAACAAAGTAACCATGTGTATGAATAATGCGTGGAATAATAAATTACTTTACATAATTATTCAAGATAAGTCAAAACATCTTCGCCTTCATCTTTATCGATTAAACGCACCTGATGCTTCGACGGTGGATACAAAAGGCTGAAGTACTTTCTTATTATAAACGCAACAATGGGCGGGTTTGGAAACATTTTTTACACATCATGCATTATTATTTTGTCGTGAAGTTATTTTTAATTTTGATAATAATAAATTGTATTTACATGTACACTCATTTGCTTAATCCAACATTCCCTGTTTTTTTTTATAGATTTTAAAACCACTTAACAAATTACTTTTTGCAAATAGATTATTATAGAAGTTTATCAAACATATCAAATAGGAGCACAATATTCATTATAAATAAAAAAATAAATTGTCTGTAAAGTCGGTTTACTGACGATAGTTGAACGTGACAATTAACGTCCGATTGTGCTTCTTTGTCGCTCGTTCCGCGCTCTCGCTTGCACTTCAAGCCTTACATGGAACGCCTCAGAGCGAGGTAACGCCGCATGAGTCATGTTTTTTCGTGCGTGCAGCCGGCTTTATCGAATTATAAGACGTTGTCACGTCAAAAAGACGTGTGGCACTCGGGGACTGCCGCGGTAAAGCTATTGCATGCTATGCCTTCAAGCCACACCTCCGTGCCCGTCGGAGTGGAGCGCGTGAGGTTTTTTCGTTACGGAATTTCTGGATTCGGTCCCCGCGCTCAAGGACCGCGATAGAAGCTATGCAATAGCTTAAAAAAACTTTATTATTACGTACGATTTTATAATGAAATATCGTTAAATCATTAATCTACAAGTAATTGCACTTGATTATAGATCTTATAAAAGCTCAATTTCTCACAAGTATAATCAAATAGCTTCCCACCCAAACACCCCTGTGTAGATGCTTTTTTCTATATTTTTTCTGTACTTTAATAAAAACTATCTAAACAACCCATTAACCTAGAGACGGAACACCTGAGAGCGGGTTCACTTCCCGTGTATTAAGCTGATATCCGGTTCATATCAGGTTATATCCGATAAATGCTTAAAGAGGGATGATTATATCTTAGATTAGTAGGACGTAATTGCATAGTTTATTGCGTAGTTTATCCCTTAAGTATTCAGATGACGTTATGAGTTTGATGAATATGTTTAAATAAATGATGGGTTATCGAAATTCCTTTATATAAATATTTTCCTGAAAAAGCTCTTTAATATTTTATGAAGTAAGTCCTAAGTGCATAACACCTGCTTTATACTCTAGGTACATAAAATAACATTAATATGTAGGTTAGAATAATTGAACGGAGTGTACAAATATTAAAAAGTAACTCTAAAGGATTATTATTTGAAATAACAGCAAAAACTTTAATATATTCATTTTATAAATCTAAAAGAAGCTTTGCATTTTAATCGACTTAGCGTTTATGTTCACGCTCTTCATGTATTCAAAAGAATTCAACGCGCCTGCTTCTTGTGAACTTACGATTAAAAGAAATATAAAAATAAGTATATACTAATATAGTAAAAAGCGACAATAATAGGATTTGATAATAAGATATGGCAGTTATGTCTATGTCATTCATATCAATTCAAAAACATTAACAAAACTTGCGGGAGAATGATTAAGCAAACATAAAACTTTTGAAGTAAACTACTTCGAATAATCAACTAAATTTAAATTAAATTTAAAAAATTACTTTTCAATTACATCTCTATACAATCAAATGATTCATACAGGCTACAAATAAGATCTAAATTGGTCCCGAGACAGCAAGGACAATGTATAAGTCAGAGCGAGAGAGCGCGTGCGAGCGAGACGGCGTACGGGCAATGTCCTGGTTTGTCAATAAACTTGACCTACATAAGCCTACATTTCATTGAGACCGCGTCTTGGAGGAATTTAGATAAGGGTTGGTTCACATGCGTGATTAGATAAGGACGGTTTACATGGACGGAAATGTTTAGATTTGAGATTCGCAAATGTTGTGTGGATGAGAAATGCAGAGCATACATATCATTTTCATTTTTTAATTAAAATAAAAATAAATAAAATTGTTTTATTTCAGGAAATATTGGGTTCCCATATGCAAGTTATATATCAAAAAAAAAAATTTAAAGACAATTAGAGCATCATTTATAGTTTTATTTTATGACATTTATTAAATGACATGATATTTATTAAATGACATTTACAATTAATTATATTAACAACAATAAAAGAAAAGGTAACATTGCAAAAATTCTATCTTTATTTTTATAAATTCGAATGATTTTTTGTGAATACATAAACAACTTTGACAGAACAAAAGTTAAATACTAAATAATAGTCAACTCTATTTTCACATATTTCAAAATATAACAAACAAATACAACAACATTATAATTGAAACATTATAATCGCACCCTAAGCAGCTCCTTGTTCAATATAACGGTGCATTAGGCTGTGGCCCTGACTTCCCTTGCTCTAACTTAGTCTTAACCTTATGTTTAGTAACTTGTTTTACTTAATACATATCGATTTACATGGCACGCTGTAGCGGCTGTAAGGCTTTGATTCTGCAAGCCGTTTACTTCAATGCTAAAATATGTTTCTGGTTATACGATTCTTCGTATATTTCGTGTTGAATATAGTTGTTCCGTTATTCATATGATTAAATACTGAAAGATCAATAATAAACATATTGAAATGCCCACAATGTCAATAATTTACTTTTGAGTAGATTGTAACACAATCTATCATACGATTAATCTACTACTGTAGTTCAGTGTAGAGCTGCGTATTTCCAAACTATACAAGGCCAGCACGCAACGGTGTGAAACTAATCACGTATAGTTTGGAAATAACTTTTTTACAAAGTTCTTCCAATCTATACAACAGTAGTACGCAAATACTCGCGTATACTTTGTAGTGAAGTAAGTAAGAATAGCGCTCCAAAACATACAGCGCCAGTACGCATGCGGACTAATCGTGTATGTTTCGGAGTAAGCGCGGCGTCTTTCCATTGCTCGCGTTTATATTATTGTATTGCTGTTTTTAAATCTATGATATATAGATATAGATATACTATGATGTGAATAGTTTGTATCGTGGATGCTTGCGTCTTCGTTCCCGACTATATTACATGACTTACTTACAATTGACAATAGTGCTAAAAAGTAAAAATCTAATAAGTCGGTTGCGAGGCGACGGCATTTTTCTGTAGTTAAAAAAAACACGAACCTAACCTCACGCACACCCTTAGGTATCTGTTACCTATTTATTTGCCTATGCTTACCTAATAATATTTTTATTCCATATTTTACTGAATCAATAATAATCAAGAAGAATAAAAGTAGATAGATGTAGCTGTGTACAAGTCTTTGATTACCTATATACATGTTAATTATTTCGTTCAAGCGTAAGTGGTAAGTCGTAGTACATTTAGTAGTACATATTTTGCGTACTGATCGTGTATAGTTTGGAACGAAGACGCAAGCATCCGCTTTACAAAGTATACGCGATCAGTACGCAAAATTCGTGTATATATTGTAATCACAGACTTAAAAACAGCATTACAATATATACACGAGCAGTTTCCTATGGTTGCGTTCTGGCTATGTATAGTTTGGAAAGACGCTGTAGAGCTGGTTTTTGCTAAAAATTGAAATTACGCTTTTGTTGTGTTTCCTAAGTGAATACTAACTAAACTGGTGATACATAAAAGAATTGTTCATAGACATACTCTATCAACAAATATATACTTGTGAAACAATATAATGACAAACTATTTCACTGTATCCTCCTGCCTTCTTACATCACTAAAACTTACAAAGCCTATCTATATTTATCTATAGCTAGACTATACTCTAAACACTACGTCTATCCAACAAAAGTCCAGTACATGCAGGTGATAAATAATAAATATCCACTGTACAAGGCTCGCCACGTGCGCCAGCGGCCTTGTTGCTACGTCACAGCCTAACTGTATCGCTGACGTAGCGAATGAGTCGCTCGATATAAACTATAGCTTTATAGTTAGCTTTATGTATAGCGCTAATTGAAGCCCGCGACTCTTTGTAAGTAATGTTTATCATTGTATGATTTAATATAGTAGTATACTAGTAGTTTAGAAGTAGATTCAATATAGAATAAGTTCTTCTTTAGAGCATGCTTAGAAATGTATTCAATTTCGGTTGAATAGTATTTGATCGAGCTGCAGCTTGCAAAATGTTTTCAAATCAGATTAGATTTTTTTTTTTTTTTGTGTGGTGTCTCTCAATGTTAGCCAGAAGGGCTTCTACATTTTAACGCGGACGCGGGGGTGAACTGAAGGTTCACCCTGGTAGCGACATGCACAAGGGCGTCCCCCCTTGACGGGGACCACGAACCTCGGCTTGAGCTGTCGCTTGAGTGGAGGAGGCCAGAAGGGCCCTAATCGGACGGGATCAGATTAGAAGTAACAGAGGTTATTCGGGATTCATTTCTTTTACTAATGGTCTGTGTTATGACGATTCAAAAGTATGTAGTTATAGAAGAAGCCTAATTAAATTAATAAATGTTTGAGTTTGAATTTATTTAAATTTGAGGTTATTCTGTAGTCTTCTTTACAGACTCTTAAAATTTTAATTATGATTTGTAGAACTGTATTTCAAGTATCGAGAGTACTTATTACAAGTCTATGTTGTAGAGCCGTTTTGTATAACAATGGTATAATTATTTTAATGAAATAAGACACAGAAATATAATTTAATTCCAAAGGAAATGTATATTATTAAACAATTGTTTATATATCCTTTAGCAACTCTGGACTTCCAAACTAGGTGTTTCCTGTGTAATGGAAGCCAGTTCCTTTCCATAACGATAGAATAAACAAACTAATATGTTTTTCTAATTTCGACGTTATAAAGGACGTAATAATAAATTCAGAAAAAATAAATTTAATACTTACATTTTTTAATGTAAGTATTAAATTTGATTTTTCAAGTAAATACTTAGTCTTTTTTCAATAGGAAATAAATAATTTAGTTCAAACATTCGTATTCAAAACGGCATATCCTAGAACCTAGAACATAATATGTCCCTCTAACGGCTAACCAACAAAATAACTTTATGGTGTAGATGACACCATCATACATTACCATAGATTATAAGCCGAATATCACTTCAGTAGTCGAAATAGACTGTTGATGAAAAGTTAGAGCAGAGACAGTCTAGTCGTAAGTTTGTCGACATAATATTATGACCAACTTCACTCAGCATTATGACGCTATACATGAGGCCTTAGTCCTTGTACTCAACACAAAATAAGCTACTAACAAACAGGTGAACCAGCTTGTTATAAAGTCCAGCTATGTGTTTGTTTACCGCGCTCACCGGACCGTATGGCGGTTACACGTCATAGTGTAGTCGTACCGTTGTATCCATCCACTGCTTCGTAATTTATACGATAATTACATATAAAGCGTTCAAATGAGAATTTTGTACGGTACCCGTTTGAGTCTGTTTTAAGATCTTGTATAGCGAATAACGTGGATAAGCCGTTATTAATTGCAGGCTGTTAATTCATAAAAACTAACGATTTTATGCACTTGTAAAGATTAGACGATTCTTGGTTGTTAAATCTTTGTAAAGGAATTTACAAAAAAATGCTGCAAAGATAATATGTTTGAGAGAATTTTACAATTATATCTATCTCCCTACGTTTGGCTTTCCTAACTATGGGGTCGGTATCATATACTTGCTTTAATTTATAGTTTGATTGTAAAACTTCAAAGTAAACTTAAAACAAGCTGTATACTTAATACATAACTATATATTTATATCCTGTGAAATTCTATTGCCACCTAAGTCACATCTGCATCAAGTCAGTGTGTGGGCGGCGTGTCCTTTGTTCGTTTACCTTTCTCCACCACAAATGTATACTAGCCATAGACCGCGGCTTCTCCAAACAGATACATAATTTGTTTAACTAGAATCCTTTATTATTTAAAGAAGTGTGATGAAGAAGAGTGATGTGAATCTACAGTAGAACTGTTCTTAATTAAAATTCGTTCAGTCTTTGTTTTTTGAGTTTCTGAATCCCGCAAAATTCTGACCATGTTTATAATGAAAATAATGCTACAGTTTAATTCATATTGATAACAACTAAATACAGATAATTGAATGTATTATAAATGTACAATTTACATATTATTGGAAGTCTTTGGCAAACTCTGAAGCTCTGAATTTAACGAATTTAAAGTTCAGGTGTCTCTACAGATTTATAAATTTTTGGTCCCCAAAGGTTCTTTTTCAGGCGCCCTAGTTGTGTTTTGCTAATATTTCTTGTAAAAAATTCTACTGAACCTACATATAATTCAGTATCCGGATATAGGTGCACAGTTTTGAAGCTCTAGCCATGATACTTATTTTTTGGCCATTAATCTACAAATCCAGTGTTCTAAGCCATCTCACCTACTCAGCGTGCAAACAATTAACTTCATGTGAATCGTTAAGAGACGTTTCACTTTTACCTCCCCCCCCCCCCTCCCCGCCTCTCCTCCCCTCTACCCCCCCGCCGACCCCGAAACCTCCTTTCAAAGTCAAGAGCACGTTAGCAATGCTTTTACATTGACCTACAATGACTTTCAAAGAGTTATTCAAGAAGTTTGTATGTCATATTTATATGCTTTTTTGTATTTAATTATTACAATTATAGTGGTTTTTTTGTTAATGTTTGTTCTACTAGCAATTTATGAGAACAGACTTTTTTAGAAATTCAAATACGAAAACGCAGTCTATTTTATAAATGTGTATGAATCTGTGCAAATGTATTTAGTTTAAATATTTTCTCGTGCAAAATAAAAGACAATTTTCTTTTTAAGTGTCACTATTATTCACAGGATAAGGTAGTGACCATCCATCTTCTGCATAGAGTTTTTACGTGGTGATAAGTAGCTTCAAGTCAGTATTTGCAATTTTATTAACACAACTTATAACGTACAAATAAAATAATAAAACAAATAATTTCAGTTGATTCACAATACCGTTAACAGTAAACAAATCAACATCCCAAACTTTCACTTTAAAATACATCAAAAATCTGTTTTAATGGCGTCGTAACGAATGACTTTCATTAAAATTGCATCACACGTGACTGAATCACGGATAGGATGGCTGAGATGACCTAAATATTAAGCGAATTCCATGAGATACCAGATAAGTGCCCAAATAAGCTCTGGGAAACCCTCCATCGATGAAAGTTATTGCGTAACTAATAAAATCTCATTTTCCTTATAATGTGACTCATTTTTGATTATTCTTGGAATTTTATGAGACTGTTTTATGAGAAAGTTATTTAAAGATGATAAATTTAAGAATTGTACTGATTATTAAAAAATAAGTACATATATTACAAAGTTGACTATGAATACTTAAAGCAGAAAATGATCACGGATCTGTATGGTACTACAATATAATACAGTTCGTAGCGTTTTTCTGTTGTTCGTAGAGGTTTTAAAATTTCGTAGGAAAAGCTGCAAATGTTTTTGAACAACTTCGATCTGTATTGTGAATGAACTGAACTGTACATGAACTGCTGAAAATTTACATATTTGATATTTATGTACATTTCACGAGTAAGTATGAGGTATAGGTAGTGAGGTGAAGTAAGTAAGGTTTGAAAATGAAATAACACATTACTATTTATTATATCCTTTTACAAAAACTGTAACCGCATTTAAATAAAATATAAATACAGTAGACATGTTTTGATTGCAATATATTTCTTCCATACCACTGAAGTTTTAAACGGGCAATATTTTTAACTTCATAACGTAAAACCAATAACCAAAATTGCATCAATTCATCATCCACGACATTAAATACTTTAAAATAATAAACAAAACAGCCTCAAGCAGCTAAGAACAATTTCTTCACCCGGTCAGCTTCCAAAAATTCGATTGAGGTCATCTGAGGTCCCGTTACGAAACCTGTTTCTCACAGGACACTGGCCCTGGCCCTTGTAAAATGTATTCTATGATCAATTTATTTTGTACGATATCACGATACGATTACTTGGTTTGACGTGAAAGATTATTTCTTTTGTAGGAATATGAGTACAACAATTGATTTAGGTACTACGGTATTGTGTAACTGTGGTGAATTAATAATATTTAAAGTAAAAATGTTAAAGTATTGATTCTTAATTCATAATCCATCTTGTAAGAGACCTCATTCATACCTTTTTATCTTCTAAAACCTGAAAAGTATTCTTTTCAATTATAATCGATAGTTTACATAGTTTTAGAATACAAAATCTAAACAATGAACGTCAAGATTTATAATAGCAAGTAAGAAAATTATTTATCCACTTAAGTTATCTGGAAGTTGCTCTACGAAAATTCTAATTCACTTTTTTATAAATAAATAGTTTCAAATCTGTAATTATTATATTGTCACGTATTATATTTGCAAATTTTTTCATTTTTTTATTTAATAAAAACTTTGAAGCCAAAACTGCTATACCCGAAACGGCCGCGTGGATTAAAAAAGTAGGTTGTTTTTTAAGTTACGCAGCGTACGTGCGTACAGGTGACAAGTTTGGGAACATAAACCTACATTAGTCGACATTTTAGTTCACGAACGGTGCTCTTTCTTGGCCATTTGTGGCCACGCGTTTTGATATTTTATTAAAATGTTTTTATGTTTGGATGGTTATGATCGGTTGGCTGGAGATAAGGCTTCGTATCGCTGTTTTTAAAGGCAAAAGAAGTGTCAAATTGTCATAAATATTAACATATGCATTAAAACATTTGCATTTGAGTGCATATTTTTCGTTTTTATCTATCGTAATAAAATATTTCATATTATTCTCCCGTACACTGTAGTACCCACAGCACCTACACTGTGCATTTTTTACACTAAACAGGATATCAGTTAGTTCAATAAGGAACTTACATAAATTTATATACAAAACGACGCTGAAATCGACTCCTCCAAGAACATTATTAAAAAATAAATTATGTCATTTTTTCACGCAAATTACATATAGAATTTCAGTCGCCTTCCAAACTTATTTGCTTACTAGGTTTCCGCCCGCGGCTTCGCCCGCGCAGTCAAAGAAAAACCCGCATAGTTCCCGTTCCCGTGGGATTTCCGGAATTGCGTCATTTTCCCGGGATACAAAGTAGCCTATGTCCTTTCTCGGGTATCAAAATATCTCCATACCAAATTTCATGAAAATTGGTTCAGTAGTTTAGGCGTGATTGAGTAACAGACAGACAGACAGAGTTACTTTCGCATTTATAATATTAGTATGGATTATAACTTTCGCTCCTACTTATTCACTCTACATTAACCAAATATCTGCCCAACTTGCAGAATTAAAAACTAATTAATTCTAATCAGAATCGTGGGAACAATGCTTAAAGACAATTAAACGATCGTAAAACGAATCTAACTGTACTGTAGCGAAATAGCCGCGATGTGCAGACGTGCAGGTTAGCTGCTGATTCACAATTCAGTTATTTTAGGACATTTTTTATAAGTTTATTGAAGATTTTTGTGAATTCTCTTTCTGGGAGATGATGTGTACGTGCCTCATTGTGCATTTCTTTCGGTGTGTTAATTTTTTTTTTCATATTCGTCATAATATCTAAAAAAAGACGTGTGGCACTCGGGGACTGCCGCGGTAAAGCTATTGCATGCTATGCCTTCAAGCCACACCTCCGCGCCCGTCGGAGTGGGGAGCGTGAGGTTTTTCGTTACTAAATTTCTGGATTCGGTCCCCGCGCTCAAGGCCCGCGATAGAAGCTATGCAATAGCTTACAAAATTCGTCGATCAGAATTATTAGACGTACTTAAAAACGCCCCATTAATATACGCACACATACACAAACCATGTATTCAGAGCAACGACGTCATTGAGAGCAATAGGAAACATAAACACATACAACACATGACAAACACATCTAAACGTGTCTAAACGCACCTGCTTTAATAAAATAAAAAGGCGTACATAATATAGCATTTCATCAATTTCAATGTAACTCCCATGTAAAAGGAGAGAGGCTTTTATCTAAATTTATAAGTCATAGCATAGTGTTTATATTTTATCTTTTGCGATCGTATTCGTAAAATCAGCTTGTAACCCCGACAGGTGCAGGCCCAAATGTCACTATGTGTTTACGCTGCCTATTCACTACGCTTCACTAAATTATGCGTTCGAAATATTCCATCGGCGAAATTTTAATAATATTTTCTTTTATGCAATTTTGCTGGGGCTAAAAATGTCGTATCCTAAACCACGCAACTGATTTAAATCCATTTTTTTAATAGATAGACTCGTTCATGGGGAAGGTTTTGGTATATGATTGCTGATTGGTTAAATTTTAGACAAAATGGGTAAAACCACGGGTGGAAAGCTAGTAGTGTGTATAATTTATAATTTTATTTCATTGCATTTCGAGTCAAATATGATTTCCATAACATTGGCATGGGTCATCACATCCCTTTGTAACGTCGCGGTCGGCGACGTCTGTAGTATTTACTATTTACGTATGAACTTCCTTTAAATCTCCATATGTTATAGTAGTTTTCTGTTTTTTGCATATTTATTTTCAAACATACAGCTAAAAATATTTTTAAATAACTTCCTTTTAAATATAAAATCGATTTTAAAAATGATTTTCTTTTTGCATTTATTCACATATCTATTTCTAAACAAGATACTTATTGACCCAGATTAATATGAATATATTTGTTAAAAATACTTTTATAACACTTTGGTTGTTAAAAATAGTGATCAGAAACATTTTGAGGTTTATTGGTATAAATATTTTTCTTTTCTAAAATAAAAATGTTTATAATTTTGCGCTTTCACTCTATATTTAGGGACTTTCTTCGTTAAATTTGAAATAGTTTAAATAATATTAGCAATCAAAAGAATAAGCCTTGATCGTAATCACTGTAGTATAACTGAAGGATTGGTGAACGAAACATGACAAATATTAAGTGCTTCTTTGTTATTTTTCTCTCTTACATTGATATCATATTTGTGAATACATTCATAACAGAGTATTTCCGTCCCATACCAAAATTACAAAATAAAATAGCCAATTTCTCCACCCGGGATTAACTTAACTAAGGCTCAGCACTAAACCAAAAACTAAACTCAGAACATCGGAACAATATCGCCAACATATAAATCGTAAACAAGGCAATAAATAAGACAAAGACATAATTACGGTACAGAAACATTTACACATCCATTACTACATATCGGGCAGATATTTAGTGGGCTTTTAGTTCTCTCAGCTCTGAGTGACCTAGAAACTTATCTAACAAATAAATCTGCGTTCGACGCTGTGAACGGGTTAGGTAATACATATTGTAATTTTTAAAGGGATAGGGATTTTGATAAACTATCGAGAAAAGAGCCTGCTTTTGTTTTGTTTTGATTTTTAGTAATGATATTGTTTCAGATAGAACCTTTTTATATCCGCTAGACTATAAGGCTTCATCTACTTACTTTTGTAATGTAAATAATAAGAGAGGTCTAATATGAAAGAGGCCCTTAATGAGATGCAATGTGCATTTAAAGCTGGATGAATGTTCTTCTTAATTAACTCAACAAATTTGCCTTTTTTATAAAGTAACAATCTCTATATCTTTTACTCATAATAACGTCTACAACGAAATATGTAAATTGTAGATACTATTAAAATTCACCAAGCAAAGCAGAGTGCACAGCAACTCTCGGCGTCTCTATCGCAACAAAACTACTGTTCACTTGGCTGATAAATCTGAAGCCTTAACCGTGAACTTAATCTCAGCGCTGCGATTAATTGCCGCCGCCGATAGTGTAGTGACGACGTATCGGTGGCTAGATAGATATAGGGTTGCCACTTTTATATATTTTAAGCTATATTTTAATATTTTGTTAAAAAACTCGAGGTAGAGGCGATCTTTTAATGCGTTTGTTCGTTTATTTATCAATTATGTGGGCGAAGCATTATAAACATGGGATCCTAGCTAAATCATTGCCTATAGGACTAAAGTTAACAATAACAAAAAATGGCATGAAATTAATGACTTTAATACAACAGTAACTTAAATTAAAAAGTAATTCTTGTAACGAACTATATCCATTACTGCAACCTCTTGTTAAAAAGCTTACAACATTTCCCATTGTTTACAGTGACGTGAGTCTACGTGACATTTTCATTATCTCCATTTAAATTGACATTTGGCAACCCTGTTTTTATCTGAAAGCGATCTCTTCAGCGAGACCGCCTCGAGATACAGTCGACACCGTTTTATTAACATTGAATAGAAATCGGAACATGATTAATAATTGTATTGTTTTTGCAAACGATTTTTTATCGGTCTAAATGTGAGTTGTCTGATCTCGTTTGGGTGTTAGTTTTGATGTGTTTTCCTTCTAGCTGTTTTAAATAGATACGTCATTGACATGTCTAAACATGTCTATGAGATGTTCTACAATCTTCACGATATTATTTCTCCTTTATACAAAGACCCAGATCAGATTTTGTTGTAGTTTGAGCTCCGTTTAAAATGTTCTTTAGCGTGAATTGCTAATTGCTATCGAAAGACTGACCTATTAAACTATTTATATTTTACAATATAAGAATGACGATGTATACTTTTTTCATATGTCAATATTAACGCGATTATTTATCACGCACCTTCTTATACAAGATTACTCTCAGCATCATTAATACAATTTGGTCAAAGTGCGAACTTTCATTTTTCTTCAAAATCTATTTGGAAAAGTGACCGTATTAGCACTTATTTGCTAAATGTAAAAGTGTTGATTCTATAACATTTTGAACCCTATCCCGTCGTGATAGGGCCTCGAAGATTTTCTATTTGCTGAGTAAAAGTTGTTCTAAAACACATTGTAATTTGTCATGATGACTATATGTTAGCTCGACACTGCTCTTACGTGTTTACCTTTAAATGTAAGTCGCATATTGATAAAGTTTAAGTGAGTTTATCGTTCAATCGGTTTTCTTGGCGTTGTGTTAAATGCCTGGTAACGTCTCAACTGTATAGTGATGACTACATGTTAACGCTTGTACAGTATGTATTGTTTTTTATTTTTTCTTAACTAATGTCGTTGCAACATTTATCAATCACCAGCTTTGTCAATTCGATTTATTTCCTTCATGTTTTTTGTTATATTTAAATTACAGTATCCTCTAGCAATATTGCTACCGTTGAATTGGTTTGTAGTTTAATTATTATGATTTTTAACCTTAAAAACTCTTACAAATTAATGGAAATATTTATTACTAGCTTCCGCCCACGACTTTGTACGTGCGTCCCCGTTTTTCCCCGTTTCGGGAAATTTCGGGAAATCCTTTCTTAGCGGATGCCTACGTCCTAACATCTACCTGCATGCCAAATTCAGCCCGATACGTCCAGTGGTTTGGGCTGTGCGTTGATAGATCACTATATCAGTCACCTTTGAGTTTTATAAATACAGATTATCTCATTTTTAGACAGTTAGACACTATCAAATTTGTTCATTCAACAGGTTTGCTCACAACACACGCACTAAACTGAGACATGTAGAAAATGTTCATTGGAAATGTCACGAGATGTCTCTTGTACTAACTAAAGGTCGGTGATGCTTTCTCAATAGCACAAAACAATATTTGTAATTGTTTGTTTAAATTACATATTTGACATACATGCCCTAAAATGCGTGAATTAATTCGATGTACGCAAAACCTGCATTTAATTTCTGATATACAATTAATTGCTTTTTGTTCTTAAAATTAATTATAGAAGAAGGAAGAATACCTTCGTATAAATTGATAAATACGAATAATAATTTATTATTTCTTAAACTGGAAAACACTTGCGATAATAAGTACAATAATGAATAAACACACCTGCAATTTTACCCCTCTATTACAAATTAAGTCAACCTAATTGTGAGGGAAAGGGCCAGTGAACCTTTTTGTGTTCAGTAATGCCACTAAGCCTTATTTGTGTTAATTAAGTAATAAACATCCTTTGTATTTTTAACAAAATAAAAATATGTATCTAATAATGAAACATATAATACGTACATTTTAATTATTTTTATTAATTTTCGTGCACAGAGGACGTTGAACTCTACATTATTTCATTTCTTTAAAATATATTATTATACATATTACAGAATATTGAACTATTCAATTATTCATGTTTTCTTTATAAAATGGAATCACAAAACATAATATTTAATTTTAATATTAATAAAGCGCATAATTTGCAGTTAGAAATCTATTGATAATTACACAATATAAATTTAAACAGATTTTATTAGTTTCAATAGTTTAATGACATTTTCAACATTAAAATCATTATAGTGTCTGGAATTGGATTCAAGTGGTGTAGTTTATTAATTTCATAGTAATTATAATATCATAGGACATTTGACAGGTAGGCATAATAATACATAATCACACTTACATTTACATACATAAATATTCCATTATTTATTATTTATATTATATCCTTACATATCTACTAATTCTAAATTAAACAGAGTCGTGTGTGGCAAACAAACTAAAAGAATAACCACCAAACATCATTCAAGAGATGAAATAACATCCCAAACGGCTCGAGGCCAAAAAAACGTCCAAGGTCATGACGTCACGATCCCGCAGGTCGCTGACCCCGATCCCGTTAGATGGAACGAACCATCCCGGGCTATCCCTGCAAGGACGATGACCGTGTTGTATCGATAATTGCTTGAGATTTTGAATTTGGAATACTTTTTTTGTCAAAAAGTGACGTCATTGATTTTGGAGGGATGTATTTTTGTAACTTACTAAATATGCTAAGTATTTCAGCTATATTTACATGAGATAATATAATTTACACGCACATTTACAAATTCTTTAACCGAATCGTATACAATTGTATATAAATTTTAAGTTTAATATTGTGCTCAAATATCTAATTTATTACTTAGTATATTACTATTATAGGTTGCTTGATACAATACAAACCTTGATTAAAAATAAACGGTTTTGGAACGAGGCAGTTTTTCGAAGCTTCTCATTTGTATCCAATGATCTTTATCTCAAATTTCATCTCGATTTTTTATTATTTATGAGTTTATGACCTTATAAATTATAACGTTGAAGTTCGTAAATAATAAGACGACTCTTTATCAGACCCAGCAATCTAAGTTTACATTATATTATCGAGAATAAAACTAATAACTCAGAGTGAATTTAAGCCTTTATTAATCGTAATCAAATGTTTAAAACAGGGTCTACGCGGAGCGTCAAATGTAATACGGTAATTAAAGTACTCCATACGTTGTTAAAAGCGGACAATAAACATAAACAAATATACGTACGTACCTGAGAATGACAGGATATTCATTTTATTATGCAATAATTCTACT